>JANAVB010017784.1:0-62900 GCA_029216955.1 Iris pallida
ACCACGTTTCCGTTAGAATCACGCATTTTATACCATATTCAATTAGAATCACCATCTAATACTCTTCTCATCATTGTACGTGCATTTTATACCACATTTCATTAGAATGACTCATTTATACTTGTTTTTCACCACGTTTTACGAGAGTTTGATACCTTTTTTTTCGGTTACAAATTATATGTCTATACTCGTTCCCCATAAATCTAAACGCAATTTTTTTTACCGTATTTCGGTTATAATCACGCACTCTACACTCTTTTTCACCATCTACCCCTACTTCATACCATATTTCGATTAGAACCACCTATCAATACTCGTTTTCCACCATTCTTAGCCTACCAAAAGCATATTTCGGTATATCACCCACAATATACTCGTTTTCCACCATTCTAGGCCTATTTTATATCATATTTCAGTTATAGTTACCCATTTAATACTCGTTTGCATCTTTGTATGCTCGTTCGTTCCATATTTCAACAAGAACCACACATTTATACTCATTTTTACTATTCTACGAGCATTTTAAACCTTACTTCGATTTGAAATTACATTTCTACACTCGTTTCCACAAATCTACTCTACTTTTTAACCACGTTTCGGTTAGAATCACACATTTACACTTGATTTTATCAATTCTACACCATATTTCGAATTGAAACACCCATCTATACTCGTTTTCACCATTCTACGTCCATTTTTACAATATATCAGCTACAATCACCCACCAAACTCGTTTTCACCATTCCACGCCTACTTTGTACCATAATTCAATGCAAATTGCCAGTTAATACTCATTTTTATCATTGTACTCGCATTTTATACCAAATTTCAACTAGAATCACACATTTATTTCTAAATTACATTTCTATACTCGTTTCCACAAATCTATGCCACTTTTTATACCACATTTCGGTTAGAATCACCCATCTACACTCGGTTTCACTAGTCTACGCTCGTTCTCCACCATATTTTGAATAGAACAACATATCTATACTCGTTTTCACCATTCTACGTCCATTTTTACTATTCGGTACCATATTTCAACAAGAACCACACATTTATACTCCTTTTTACCATTCTACGAGCATTTTTAAACCTTACTTCGAATTGAAAATACATTTCTATACTCGTTTCTACAAATCTACGCCACTTTTTAACCACGTTTCGGTTAGAATCACGTATCTACACTCAATTTTACCAATCTACCCCCAATTCTACAGCATGTTTCAAATAGAACCTCCCATTTATACTCGTTCTCACCATTCTACGTCCATTTTTACAATATATCAGTTACAATCACCCACCAAACTCGTTTTCACCATTCCACGCCTACTTTGTCCCATAATTCAATGCAAATTGCCCGTTAATACTCATTTTTCATCATTGTACTTGTATTTGATACCCAATTTCAACTAGAATCACTCATTTATTTCTTAATTACATTTCTATACTCGTTTCCTCAAATCCGTGCCACTTTTTTTAACCGTATTTCGGTTACAATCACGCATCTAAACTCGGTTTCACTAGTCAACGCCCGTTCTACACCATATTTTGAATAGAACAATCTATCGATACTCGTTTTCACCATTCTTCGTCCATTTTTGCTATAGGTCGTTTAGAATCACCCACAAAAACTTGTTTCACCATTCCACGACTATTTTATGCCAAATTCAATTATATTTACCCATCGAATACACATTTTTATCATTCTACGCGCATTTTATCCCATATTTCAGTTAGAATTGCTTATTGATGCTCGTTTTCACTATTATACGAGCATTTTATACCTTATTTTGGTTACAAATTATATTTATATACTCGTTTTCGCTAATCTATGCCACTTTTTTTTACCATATTTCGGTTAGAATCACGCATGAACACTCGTTTTCACCAATCTACGCCTAATTTATACCATATTTTGATTAGAACTACCTATCTATACGCGTTTTCACCATTCTACATCCATTTTCACCATAGTTTGCTTAGAATCACCCATCAATACTCATATTCACCATTCCTTGCACTATAGCATAATTCAATTATAATCACCCATCTAATACTCTTCTTCATCATTGTACGCACATTTTATACCATATTTCAATTAGAATGACTCATTTATACTCGTTTTCACCGTTCTACGAGAATTTGATACCTTTTTCGGTTACAAATTATAATCTATGCTCGTTTCCACAAATCTACGCGATTTTTTTTTACCATATTTCGGTTATAATCACGCATCTACACTCTTTTTTTCACCAATCTACCCCCACTTCATACCATATTTCGATTAGAACCACCCATCTATACTCGTTTTCACCATTCTTAGCCTACCAAAAGCATATTACGGTTATAATCACTCACAAATACTCGTTTTCACCATTTAGGCCTATTTTATATCATATTTCAGTTATAGTTATCCATATAATACTTGTTTGCATCTTTGTATGCTCGTTCGGTACCATATTTCAACAAGAACCACACATTTATACTCGTTTTTACCATTCTACGAGCATTTTAAACCTTACTTCGATTTGCAATTACATTTCTACACTCGTTTCCACAAATCTACGCTACTTTTTAACCACGTTTCGCTTAGAATCACGCATTTACACTCGTTTTCACCATTCTACGTCCATTTTTACAATATATCAGCTACAATCACTCACCAAACTCGTTTTCACCATTCCACGCCTACTTTGTACCATAATTCCATGATAATTGCCCGTTAATACTCATTTTCATCATTGTACTCGCATTTTATACCAAATTTCAACTAAAATCACACATTTATTTCTAAATTACATTTCTATACTCGTTTCCACAAATCTATGCTACTTTTTTAAACCACATTTCGGTTAGAATCACCCATCTACACTCAGTTTCACTAGTATACGCTCGTTCTCCACCATATTTTGAATAGAACAACCTACCTACTCGTTTTCACCATTCTACGTCCATTTTCACTATTCGGTACCATATTTCAATAAGAACCACACATTTATACTCATTTTTACCATTCTACGATAATTTTAAACCTTACTTCGATTTGAAAATACATTTCTATACTTGTTTCCACAAATCTACACCACTTTTTAACCACGTTTCGGATAGAATCACTTATCTATACTCGATTTTACCATTCTACCCCAATTCTACAGCATGTTTCAAATAGAACCACCCATTTATACTCGTTTTCACCATTCTACGTCCATTTTTACAATATATCAGTTACAATCACCCACCAAACTCGTTTTCACCATTCCACGCCTACTTTGTCCCATAATTCAATATAAATTGCCCGTTAATACTCATTTTCATCATTTTACTCGTATTTGATACCCAATTTCAACTAGAATCACTCATTTATTTCTAAATTACATTTCTATACTCGTTTCCTCAAATTTGTATCACTTTTTTTTACCACATTTTGGTTAGAATCACGCATCTACACTCGGTTTCACTAGTCAACGCCCGTTCTATACCATATTTTCAACAGAACAACCTATCGATACTCGTTTTCACCATTCTACGTCCATTTTCACTATAGGTCGTTTAGAATCACCCACAAAAACTCGTTTCACCATTCCACGACTATTTTATGCCATAATTCAATTATATTTACCCAACGAATACACATTTTTATCATTCTACATGCATTTTATCCCATATTTCAGTTAGAATCCCTTATTGATGCTCATTTTTGCCATTATACGAGCATTTTATACCTTATTTTGGCTATAAACTATATTTATATACTCGTTTTCGCTAATCTATGCCACTTTTTTTTTACCATATTTCGGTTAGAACCACGCATGTACACTCGGTTTCACCAATCTACACCTAATTTACACCATATTTTGATTAAGACCACCCATCTATACTCCTTTACACCATTCTACATCATTTTTCACCATAGTTTGCTTAGAATCACCCATAAATACTCGTATTCACCATTCCACGCACTATACCATAATTCAATTATAATCACCCATCTAATACTTTTCTTCATCATTGTATGCGTATTTTATACCATATTTCAATTAGAATGACTCATTTATACTCGTTTTCACCATTCAACGTGAATTTCAAACCTTTTTCGGTTACAAATTATATGTCTATACTCGTTTCCACAAATCTATGCAATTTTTTTTACCATATTTCAGTTATAATTACGCATCTACACTCTTTTTTGCCATTCTACCCCCTCTTCACACCATATTTCGATTAGAACCACTTATCTCTACTCGTTTTCACCATTCTTAGCCTACCAAAAGCATATTTCGGTTATAATCACCCACAAATACTTGTTTCACCATTCTAGGCCTATTTTATATCATATTTCAGTTATAGTTACCCATCTAATACTCGTTTGCTTCTTTGCATGCTCGTTCGGTACCATATTTCAACAAGAATCACACATTTATACTCATTTTTACCATTCTACGAGCATTTTAAACCTTACTTCGATTTGAAATTACAGTTCTATACTCGTTTCCACAAATTCACGCCACTTTTTAACCACATTTCAGTTAGAATCACGCATTTACACTCGATTTTACCAATCTACCCCAATTCTACACCATATATCGAATAGAACCACCCATCTATACTCGTTTTTACCATTCTACGTCCATTTTTACAATATATTAGTTACAATCACCAACTAAACTTGTTTTCACCTTCCAGCCTACTTTGTGCCATAATTCAATGCAAATTGCCCGTTAATACTCATTTTCATCATTGTACTCGCATTTTATACCAAATTTCAACTAGAATCACATATTTATTTCTAAATTACATTTCTATACTCGTTTCCACAAATCTACGCCATTTTTTTATACCACATTTCGGTTAGAATCACCCATCTACACTCGGTTTCACTAGTCTACGCTCGTTCTCCACCATATATTGAATAGAACAACCTATCTATACTCGTTTTCACCATTCAACGTCCATTTTCACTATTCGGTACCATATTTCAACAAGAACCACACATTTATACTCGTTTTTACCATTCTACGAGCATTTTAAATATTACTTCGATTTGAAAATACATTTCTATACTCGTTTCCACAAATCTACGCTACTTTTTAACCACGTTTCGGTTAGAATCACGCATCTACACTCGATTCTACCAGTCAACCCCAATTCTACAGCATGTTTCGAATAGAACCACCCATTCATACTCGTTTTTACCATTCTACGTCCATTTTTACAATATATCAGTTACAATCACCCACCAAACTCGTTTTCACCATTCCACGCCTACTTTGTCCCATAATTCGATGCAATTTGCCCGTTAATACTCATTTTCATCATTGTACTCGTATTTTACACCAAATTTCAACTAGAATCACACATTTATTTGTAAATTACATTTCTATACTCGGTTTCACTAGTCTACGCCCGTTCTACACCATATTTTGAATAGAACAACCTATCTATACTCGTTTTCACCATTCTGCGTCCATTTTCACTATAGATCGTTTAGAATCACCGACAAAAACTTGTTTCACCATTCCACGCCTATATTATGCCATAATTCAATTATAATTACCCACGAATACGCATTTTTATCATTTGACGCGCATTTTATCCCATATTTTGGTTATAATCACCCATAAATACTCGTTTTCACCATTCTAGGCCTATTTTAGATCATATTTCAGTTATAGTTATCCATCTAATACTCGTTTGCATCTTTGCATGTTCGTTCGGTACCATATTTCAACAAGAACTACACATTTATACTCGTTTTTAGCATTCTACAAGCATTTTAAACCTTACTTCGATTTGAAAATACATTTCCATACTCGTTTCCACAAATTTATGCCACTTTTTAACCACGTTTCGGTTAGAATCACGCATCTACATTCGATTTTACCAATCTACCCCAATTCTACACAATATTTCGAATAGAACCACCCATCTATACTCGGTTCACCATTCTACGTCCATTTTTACAATATATCAGTTACAATCACCCACCAAACTCGTTTTCACCATTCCACGCCTACTTTGTACCATAATTGAATACAAATTGGGCGTTAATACTCATTTTCATCATTGTACTCGTATTTTATACCAAATTTCAACTAGAATCACACATTTACTCCTAGATTACATTTCTATACTCGTTTCCACAAATATGCGCAACTTTTTTTTACCACATTTCAGTTAGAATACGCATCTACACTCAGTTTCACTAGTCTACGCCCGTTCTACACCATATTTTGAATAGAACAATCTATCTATACTCGTTTTCACCATTCTACGTCCATTTTCACTATAGGTCGTTTAGAATCATCCACAAAAACTCGTTTCACCATTCCACGCCTATTTTATGCCACAATTCAATTATAATTATCCACCGAATACACATTTTTATCATTCTACGCGCATTTTATCCTATATTTCAGTTAGAATCCCTTATTGACGCTCGTTTCCACCATTATACGAGCATTTTATACCTTATTTAGGTTACAAATTATATGTATATACTCGTTTTCGCTAATCTATGCCACTTTTTTTTACTATATTTCGGTTAGAATCATGCATGTACACTCGGTTTCACCAATCTACGTCTAATTTACACCATATTTTGATTAGAATCACCCATCTATACTCATTTTCACCATTCTACATCCATTTTCACCATAGTTTGCTTAGAATCACCCACCAATACTTGTATTCACCATTCCACGCACTATACCAGAATTTAATTATAATCACCCATCTAATACTCTTCTTCATCATTCTACGCGCATTTTATTCCATATTTCGATTACAATGACTCATTTATACTCGTTTTCACCTTTCTACGAGAATTGATACCTTTTTCGGTTACAAATTATATTTCTATACTCGTTTACACAAATCTACGCAATTTTTTTTTACCATATTCCGGTTATGATCACGCATCTACACTCTTTTTTCACCAATCTACCCCCACTTCACACCATATTTCGATTAAAACCACCTATCTTTACTCGTTTTCACCATTCTTAGCCTACCAAAAGCATATTTCGGTTATAATCACCCACAAATACTCGTTTTCACCATTCTAGGCTTATTTTATATTATATTTCAGTTATAGTTACCCATCTAATACTCGTTTACATCTTTGTATGCTCGTTCGGTACCATATTTCAACAAGAACCACACATTTATACTCATTTTTACCATCGTACCATTTTAAACCTTACTTCGATTTGAAGTTACATTTCTATACTCGTTTCCATAAATTTACGCCAATTTTTAACCACGTTTCGGTTATAATCATGCATCTGCATTCGATTTTACCAATCTACCCCAATTCTACACCATAATTCGAATAGAACCACCCATCTATACTCGTTTTCACCATTCTACGTCCATTTTTACAATATATCAGTTACAATCACTCACCAAACTCGTTTTCACCATTCCACGCCTACTTTGTACCATAATTGAATGCAAATTGGCCGTTAATACTCATTTTCATTATTGTACTCGCATTTTATTCCAAATTTCAACTAGAATCACACATTTATTTCTAAATTACATTTCTATACTCGTTTTCACAAATATACGCCACTTTTTTAACCACATTTCGGTTAGAATCATGCATCTACACTCGATTTCACTAGTCTACGCTCGTTCTCCACCATATTTTGAATAGAACAACCTATCTATACTCGTTTTCACCATTCAACGTCCATTTTTACTATTCGGTACCATATTTCTACAAGAACCACACATTTATACTTGTTTTCACCAATCTACGAGCATTTTAAACCTTACTTCGATTTGAAATTAAATTTCTATACTCGTTTCCACAAATCTATGCCACTTTTTAACCATGTTTCGGTTAGAATCACGCATCTACACTCGATTTTACCAATTCTACGCCATATTTCGAATAGGACCACCCATTTATACTCGTTTTCACCATTCTACATCCATTTTTACAATATATCAGTTACAATCACCCACCAAACTCGTTTTTACCATTCCACGCCTACTTTGTCCCATAATTCAATGCAAATTGCCCATTAATACTCATTTTCATCATTGTATTCGCATTTTATACCAAATTTCTACTAGAATCACACATTTGTTTCTATATTACATTTCTATACTAGTTTCCACAAATCTGCGCAACTTTTTTTTACCACATTTCGGTTAGAATCATGCATCTACGCTCGGTTTCACTAGTCTACGCCCGTTCTACACCATATTTTGAATAGAACAACCTATCTATACTCGTTTTCACCATTATACGTCCATTTTCACTATAGGTCGTGTAGAATCACCCACAAAAACTCGTTTCACCATTCCACGCCTATTTTATGCCATAATTCAATTATAATTACCCACCGAATACACATTTTTATCATTCTACGCGCATTTTATCCCATATTTTAGTTAGAATCCCGTATTGATGCTCGTTTTCACTATTATACGAGCATTTTATACCTTATTTAGGTTACAAATTTTATTTATATACTCGTTTTCGCTAATCTATGCCACTTTTTTACCATATTTCGGTTAGAATCACGCATGTACACTCGGTTTCACCAATCTACGCCTAATTTACACAATATTTTGATTAGAATCACCCATCTATACTCGTTTTCACCATTCTACATCCATTTTCACCATAGTTTGCTGAGAATCACCCATCAATACTCGTATTCACCATTCCACGCACTATACCATAATTCAATTATAATCACCCATCTAATACTCTTCTTCGTCATTGTATGCGCATATTATACAATATTTTAATTATAATGACTCATTTATACTCGTTTTTACCGTTCTACGAGAATTTGATACCTTTTTCGGTTACAAATTATATTTCTATACTGGTTTCCACAAATCTATGCGATTTTTTACCATATTTCGGTTATAATTACGCATCTACACTCTTTTTCACCAATCTACCCCCACTTCACACCATATTTCGATTAGAACCACCTATCTATACTCGTTTTCACCCTTCTTAGCCTACCAAAAGCATATTTCGGTTATAATCATCCACGAATACTTGTTTTCACCATTCTAGGCCTATTTTATATGATATTTCAGTTATAGTTACCCATCTAGTACTCGTTTGCATCTTTGTATGCTCGTTCGGTACCATATTTCAACAAGAACCACACATTTATACTCGTTTTTACCATTCTACGAGCATTTTAAACCTTACTTCGATTTGAAATTACATTTCTATACTCGTTTCCACAAATCTACGACACTTTCTAACCACGTTTCGGTTAGAAACACGTATTTACACTCTATTTTACCAATCTACCCTAATTCTTCACCATATTTGAATAGAACCACCCATCTATACTCGTTTCACCATTCTACGTCCATTTTTATAATATTATCAGTTACAATCACCCACCAAAATCGTTTTCACCATTCCACGCCTACTTTGTCCCATAATTCAATGCAAATTGCCCGTTAATACTCATTTTCATCATTGTACTCGTATTTTATACCAAATTTCAACTAGAATAAAATATTTATTTCTAAATTACATTTCTATACTATTACATTTCTATACTCGTTTCCACAAATCTGCGCCACTTTTATTTACCAGATTTCGGTTAGAATCACACATCTACACTCAGTTTCACTAGTCTACGATCGTTCTACACCATATTTTGAATAGAACAACCTATCTATACTCGTTTTCACTATTCTACATCCATTTTTACTATAGGTCGTTTTAAAATCACCCACAAAAACTCGTTTCACCTTTCTACGCCTATTTTATGCCATAATTCAATTATATTTACTCACCGAATACACATTTTTATCATTCTACGCGCATTTTATCCCATATTTCAGTTAGAATCCCTTATTGATGCTCGTTTTCACCATTATACGAGCATTTTATACCTTATTTTGGTTACAAATTATATTTATATACTCGTTTTCGCTAATCTACGCCACTTTTTTTTACCACATTTCGGCTAGAATCACGTATCTACAATCGGTTTCACTAGTCTACGCTCGTTCTCCATATTTTGAATAGAACAACCTATCTGTACTCGTTTTCACCATTCAACGTCCATTTTCACTATTCGGTACCATATTTCAACAAGAATCACACATTTATACTCGTTTTTACCATTCTACGAGAATTTTAAATCTTACTTCAATTTGAAAATACATTTCTATACTCATTTACACAAATCTACACCATTTTTTAACCACGTTTCGGTTAGAATCATGCATTTAAACTCGATTTTACCAATCTACTTTAATTCTACAGCATGTTTCGAATAGAACCACCCATTTATACTCGTTTTCACTATTCTACGTCCTTTTTTACAATATACGAGCATTTAATACCTTATTTTGGTTACAAATTATATTTCAATACTCGTTTTCGCTAATCTATGCCACTTTTTTTTTACCATATTTTGGTTAGAATCACGCATGTACACTCGGTTTCACAAATCTACGCCTAATTTACACCATATTTTGATTAGAACCACCCATCTATACTCGTTTTTACCATTCTACATCCATTTCACCATATTTTGCTTAAAATCACTCATCAATACTCGTATTCACCATTCCATGCACTATACCATAATTCAATTATAATCACCCATCTAATACACTTCTTCATCAATGTACGCGCATTCTATACCATATTTCAATTAGAATGACTCATTTATACTCGTTTTCACCATTCTACGAGAATTTGATACCCTATTTCGGTTACAAATTGTATTTCTATACTCGTTTCCACTAGTCTACGCGATTTTTGTTACCATATTTCGGTTAAATTCACGCATCTGCACTCTTTTTCACCAATCTACCCCTATTTGATACCATATTTCGATTAGAACCACCTATATATACTCGTTTCACCATTCTTAGCCTACCAAAAGCATATCTCAGTTATAATCACCCACAAATACTCGTTTTCACCATTATAGGCCTATTTTATATCATATTTTAGTTATAATTACCCATCTAATACTCGTTTGCATCTTTGTTGATGGAACTGGGGATTCCCAGGACCCTTCCTTTGGTGTGCGTATCGATCGATAGAAATTTAAACAGATCTAATACGTGTTCTAACCCTTCATAGGCGGAAACTAGGGTTCACGAATTATACCTGCGGCGGAAAGGAGACAAGTAATTTCTGGCAATCTCGAGCGGACAACCCCAAGATCTTCTGCACGTATTCCTTCCTCGAGTTGGACGTCGTGTGGGCGACGATCTCCCAACCTTTTCTTCTCCTTGGCAGCCCTCTCTTTCTCTCCTTACGTGAATCACAAATTTAGAGAAAATTTTAGATTTCTGATTAGTAATTTGGCGGCCAGAGAATAGAGGATATATATAGGCTACGGCAGGGACCATGAGAAAAAATTAGGGTTAGGCCTCCTAACGGATCTGGATATCCCGTGTTCAGCCCGAACACACAATCCAGGCCCATTAACAATAGCTCGGTCCACTAATGAGCTATTGTTGCACTACCTCCCTAATCCCAAATTATGTTTGTGGGCTCCTTTTATTATATGCTCGTTTGGCTCTCCATGTTAAGATATCGTATGTCCGTCGATCAAATTAAGTTACTGACAACTATATTGATTCGACATCTTTTATCCTTAAGTAGTACCGCTCAACTTTATTTGTCATGTCGGATATAATCCACCTGCAGGGTATACATGACAATCCTTATGAGCTCCTTAAGAGGACATCATCAACCCGATGTATCGGAACATGGATTCCATTTATAATCAACAGCCCATCATACATATAATGTTATTACCCAATTCATAGAGGTTGTTGATCCATAATGAATCTCACTCTTTTATGAGTCAAAGTAATGCACACTGCATATACATGTCCGTTATTATATCCGGATTAAGAGCACAAGCATCCATAATAACAGAGGTGTTTGTTCTCTTATATAGTCAGTACAAAGAGAACAACCTCAAGTGGTCCTGTTCAATACACACAAAGTGTACTAGTGTAAACCTATAGTCAAGATAGACTAATACCAGATTACACTACAACCTTTCCAATAGATTGTCCAAGTCCATCTAGGTTGTGAACTATTTATATACTCCATAGGAAACTGATAATATGATCTTCTGTGTGACACCACACACCATATTATCTACAATATAGAATATCAGATATTTGCATTAACATTTGCAACAAATACAATATGCAAACATTTGCCCATATGATTCTCATTCAAAATTTAAGGAAATAAGGTTACTACAAAAGTGATGCTTTTAGTATATAACCCTAACAATTGTATGCTCGTTCGGTACCATATTTTAACAAGAACCACACATTTATACACGTTTTCACCATTCTACGAGCATTTTAAACCTTACTTTGATTTGAAATTATATTTTTGTATTCGTTTCCACAAATCTACGCCACTTTTTAACCACGTTTCGGTTAGAATCATGCATCTACACTCAAATTTACCAATCTACCTAAATTCTACACTATATTTCGCATAGAACCACCCATCTATACTCTCGTTTTCACCATTCTACGTCCATTTTTACAATATTTCAGTTACAATCACCCACCAAACTCGTTTTCACCATTCCACGCCTACTTTTTACCATAATTCAATGCAAACTACCCGTATGACACATTTATTTCTAAATTATATTTCTATACTCGTTTCCACAAATCTATGCCACTTTTTTTTTACTACATTTCGGTTGGAATCACGCATCTACACTCGGTTTCACTAGTCTACGCACATTCTACACCATATTTTGAATAGAACAACCTAACTATACTCGTTTTCACCATTCTACGTCCATTTTCACTTTAGGTCGTTTAGAGTCACCCAAAAAACTCGTTTCACCATACCACGCCTATTTTATGCCATAATTCAATTATAATTACCCACCGAATACACATTTGTATTATTCTACGCGCATTTTATCCCGTATTTCAGTTAGAATCCCTTATTGTTACTCGTTTTCACCATTATACGCGCATTTTATACCTTATTTTGGTTACAAATTATATTTCTATACTCGTTTTTGCTAATCTATGCCACTTTTTACCATATTTCGGTTGGAATTACGCATTTACACTCGGTTACACCAATCTACGCCTAATTTACACCATATTTTGATTAGAACCACCCATCTGTACTCGCTTTCACCATTCTACATCCATTTTACCATATTTTGCTTTTAATCACTCATAAATACTCGTATTCACCATTCCACGCACTATACCATAATTCAATTATAATCAACCATCTAATACTCTTCTTTATCAATGTACGCGCTTTTTATACCATATTTCAATTAGAATGACTCATTTATACTCATTTTCACCGTTCTACGAGAATTTGATACCTTATTTCGGTTACAAATTATATTTCAATTAGAATGATTCTACCCCCATTTTACACCATAATTTGATTAGAACCACCTATCTATACTCGTTTTCACCATTCTTAGCCTACCAAAAGCATATTTCGGTTATAATCACCCACAAATACTCGTTTTCACCATTATAGGCCTATTTTATATCATATTTCAGTTATAATTACCCATCTAATACTCGTTTGCATCTTTGTATGCTCGTTCGGTACCATATTTCAACAAGAACCACACCATTATAGGCCTATTTTATATCATATTTCAGTTATAATTACCCATCTAGTACTCGTTTGCATCTTAGTATGCTCGTTCGGTACCATATTTCAACAAGAACCACACGTTTTTACCATTCTACGAGCATTTTAAACCTTACTTTGATTTGAAATTATATTTCTGTACTCGTTTCCACAAATCTACGCCACTTTTTAACCACGTTTCGGTTAGAATCACGCATCTACACGCAATTTTACTAATCTACCTAAATTCTACACCATATTTTGAATAGAACCACCCATCTATACTCTCGTTTCACCATTCTACGTCTATTTTTACAATATATCAGTTACAATCATCCACCAAACTCGTTTTCACCATTCCTCGCCTACTTTGTACCATAATTCAATGCAAACTACCCGTTAATACTCATTTTCATCATTGTACTCGCATTTTATACCAAATTTCAACTAGAATCACACATTTATTTCTAAATTACATTTCTATACTCGTTTCCACAATTCTATGCCACTTTTTTTTTACCACATTTCGGTTGGAATCACGCATCTACACTCGGTTTCACTAGTCTACGCACATTCTATACCATATTTTGAATAGAACAACCTAACTATACTCGTTTTCACCATTCTACATCCATTTTCACTATAGGTCGTTTAGAGTCACCCAAAATACTCGTTTCACCATTCCACGACTATTTTATGCCATAATTCAATTATAATTATCCACCGAATACACATTTTTATCATTCTACGCGCATTTTATCCCATATTTCAGTTAGAATCCCTTATTGTTACTCGTTTTTTACCATTATACGAGCATTTTATACCTTACTTTGGTTACAAATTATATTTCTATACTCGTTTTCGCTAATCTATGCCACTTTTTTTACCATATTTCGGTTGGAATTTCGCATGTACACTCGATTTCACCAATCTACGCCTAATTTACACTATATTTTGATAAGAACCACCCATATGTACTCGTTTTCACCATTCTACATCCATTTCACCATATTTTGCTTTGAATCACTCATCAATACTCGTATTCACCATTCCAAGCACTATACCATAATTTAATTATAATCACCCATCTAATACTCTTCTTCATCATTGTACGCACATTTTATACCATATTTCAATTAGAATGACTCATTTATACTCGTTTTCACCGTTCAACGAGAATTTGATACACTATTTCGGTTACAAATTGTATTTCTACATACGTTTTCACTAGTCTACGCGATTTCTTTTGCCATATTTCTATTATATTCACGTATCTACACTGTTTTTCACCAATCTACCCCCATTTTATACCATATTTCGATTAGAACCACCTATCTATACTCGTTTTCACCATTCTTAGCCTACCAAAGCATATTTCGGTTATATTCACCCACAAATACTCGTTTTCACCATTATAGGCCTATTTTATATCATATTTTAGTTATAATTACCCATCTAGTACTCGTTTGCATCTTAGTATGCTCGTTCGGTACCATATTTCAACAAGAACCACACATTTTCACCATTCTACGAGCATTTTAAACCTTACTCTGATTTGAAATTATATTTCTGTACTCGTTTCCACAAATCTATGCCACTTTTTAACCACGTTTCGGTTAGAATCACGCATCTACACTCGATTTTACCAATCTACCTCAATTTTATACCATATTTTGAATAGAACCACCCATCTATACTCTCGTTTTCACCATTCTACGTCCATTTTTACAATATATCAGTTACAATCACCCGCCAAACTCGTTTTCACCATTCCACGCCTACTTTGTACCATAATTCAATGCAAACTGCCCGTTAATACTCATTTTCATCATTGTACTCGTATTTTATACCAAATTTCAACTAGAAGCACACATTTATTTGTAAATTACATTTCTATATTCGTTTCCACAAATCTTTGCCACTTTTTTTTACCACATTTCGGTTGGAATCACGCATCTACACTCGGTTTTACTAGTCTACGCACATTCTACACCATATTTTGAATAGAACAACCTAACTACACTCGTTTTCACCATTCGACGTCCATTTTCACTATAGGTCGTTTAGAGTTACCCACAAAAACTCGTTTCACCATTCCACGCCTATTTTATGCCATAATTCAATTATAATTACCTACCGAATACACATTTTTATCATTCTACGCGCATTTTATCCCGTATTTCAGTTAGAATCCCTTATTGATACTCGTTTTCACCATTATACAAGCATTTTATACCTTATTTTGGTTACAAATTATATTTCTATACTCGTTTTCGCTAATCTATGCTACTTTTTTACCATATTTTGGTTAGAATCACGCATGTACACTCGGTTTCACCAATCTACGCCTAATTAACGTCATATTTTGATTAGAACCACCCATCTATACTCGTTTTCACCATTCTACATCAATTTCACCATATTTTTCTTAGAATCACTCATCAATACTTGTATTCACCATTCCATGCACTATACCATAATTAAATTATAATCACCCATCTAATACTCTTCTTCATCATTGTACGCACATTTTATACCTTATTTCAATTAGAATGACTCATTTATACTCGTTTTCCACCGTTCTACAAGAATTTGATACCCTATTTTGATTACAAATTGTATTTCTACACACGTTTTCACTTGTCTACGCGATTTTTTTTGCCATATTTCAGTTATATTCACGCATCTACACTATTTTTCACCAATCTACCCCCATTTTATAATATTTCGATTAGAACCACCTATCTATACTCGTTTTCACCATTCTTAGCCTACCAAAAGCATATCTCGGTTATAATCACCCACAAATACTCGTTTTCACCATTATAGGCCTATTTTATATCATATTTCAATTATAATTGCCCATCTAATACTCGTTTGCATCTTTGTATGCTCGTTTGGTACCATATTTCAACAAGAACCACACATTTATACACGTTTTCACCCTTCTACGAGCATTTTAAACCTTACATTGATTTGAAATTATATTTCTGTACTCGTTTCCACAAATCTACGCCACTTTTTAACTACGTTTTGGTTAGAATCACGCATCTACACTCGATTTTACCAGTCTACCTCAATTCTACACCATATTTCGAATAGAACCACCCATCTATACTCTCGTTTTCACTATTCTACGTCCATTTTTACAATATATCAGTTACAATCACCCACCAAACTCGTTTTCACCATTCCACGCCTACTTTATACCATAATTCAATGCAAACTACCCGTTAATACTTATTTTCATCATTGTACTCGCATTTTATACCAAATTTCAACTAGAATCACACATTTATTTCTAAATTACATTTCTATACTCGTTTCCATACACCACTTTTTTTTTACCACATTTCGGTTGGAATCACGCATCTACACTCGGTTTCACTAGTTTACGCACATTCTACACCATATTTTGAATAGAACAACCTGACTATACTCGTTTTCACCATTTTACGTCCATTTTCACTATAGGTCGTTTAGAGTCACCCAAAAAACTCGTTTCACCCTTCTACGCCTATTTTATGCCATAATTCAATTATAATTACCCACCGAATACACATTTTTATCATTCTACGCGCATTTTATCCCGTATTTCAGTTAGAAACCCTTATTGTTACTCGTTTTCACCATTATACGAGCATTTTATCCTTATTTTGGTTACAAATTATATTTCTATACTCGTTTTCGCTAATCAATGCCACTTTTTTTTACCATATTTCGGTTGGAATTACGCATGCACACTCGGTTTCACCAATCTACACCTAATTTACACCATATTTTGATTAGAACCACCCTTCTGTACTCGTTTTCACCATTCTACCTCCATTTCACCATATTTTGCTTAGAATCACTCATCAATACTCGTATTCACCATTCCACGCACTATACCATAATTCA
Organism: Iris pallida; assembly: GCA_029216955.1. Taxonomy (NCBI): domain Eukaryota; kingdom Viridiplantae; phylum Streptophyta; class Magnoliopsida; order Asparagales; family Iridaceae; genus Iris; species Iris pallida. Next base: position 17,519 of record JANAVB010017784.1, read on the forward strand.
ATTATAATTACCCATCTAATACTCTTCATCATCAATGTACGCGCATTTTATACCATATTTCAATTAGAATGACTCATTTATACTCGTTTTCACCGTTCAACGAGAATTTGATACCCTATTTCAGTTACAAATTGTACTTCTGTACTCGTTTCCACTAGTCTACGTGATTTTTTTTGGCCATATTTCGGTTATATTCATGTATCTACACTCTTTTTCACCAATTTAGCCCCATTTTACACCATATTTCGATTAGAATCACCTATCTATACTCGTTTTCACCATTCTTAGCCTACCAAAAGCATATCTCGGTTATAATCACCCACAAATACTCGTTTTTACCATTATAGGCCTATTTTATATCATATTTCAGTTATAATTGCCCATCTAATACTCGTTTGCATCTTTGTATGCTCGTTCGGTACCATATTTCAACAAGAACCACACATTTATACACGTTTTCACCATTCTGCGAGCATTTTAAACCTTACATTGATTTGAAATTATATTTCTGTACTCGTTTCCACAAAACTACGCCACTTTTTAACCACGTTTCGGTTAGAATCACGCATCTACACTCGATTTTACCAGTCTACCTCAATTCTACACCATATTTCGAATAGAACCACCCATCTATACTCTCGTTTTCACCATTCTACGTCCATTTTTACAATATATCAGTTACAATCACCCGCCAAACTCGTTTTCACCATTCCACGCCTACTTTGTACCATAATTCAATGCAAACTACTCGTTAATACTCATTTTCATCATTGTACTCGCATTTTATACCAAATTTTAACTAGAATCACACATTTATTTCTAAATTACATTTCTATACTCATTTTCACAAATCTACGCCACTTTTTTTTACTACATTTCGGTTGGAATCACGCATCTATACTCGGTTTCACTAGTCTACGCACATTCAACACCATATTTTGAATAGAACAACCTATCTACACTCGTTTTCACCATTTTACGTCCATTTTCACTATAGGTCGTTTAGAGTCACCCACAAAACTCGTTTCACCATTCCACCCCTATTTTATACCAAAATTCATTTATAATTACCCAACGAATACACATTGTTATCATTCTAAGCGCATTTTATTCAATATTTCAGCTAGAATCCCTTATTGATACTCGTTTTCACCATTATACGAGCATTTTATACCTTATTTTGGTGACAAATTATATTTCTATACTCGTTTTCGCTAATCTATTCCACTTTTTTTACCATATTTCGGTTAGAATCACGCATGTACACTCGGTTTCACCAATCTACGGCTAATTTACACCATATTTTGATTAGAACCACCCATATATACTCGTTTTCACCATTCTACATCCATTTCACCATATTTTGCTTAGAATCACTCATCAATACTCGTATTCTCCATTCCACGTACTATACCATACTTCAATTATAATCACCCATCTAATACTCTTCTTCATCATTGTACGCGTATTTTATACCATATTTCAATTAGAATGACTCATTTATACTCGTTTTCACCGTTCTACGAGAATTTGATACCCTATTTCGGTTACAAATTTTATTTCTATACTCGTTTCCACTAGTCTACGCGCATTTTATCCATATTTCAGTTAGAATCCTTTATTGATACTCGTTTTCACCATTATACGAGTATTTTATACCTCATTTTGGTTACAAATTATATTTCTATACTAGTTTTCGCTAATCTATGCCACTTTTTTTACCATATTTCGGTTAGAATCACGCATGTACACTCGGTTTCACCAATCTACGCCTAATTTACACCATATTTTGATTAGAACCACGCATGTACACTCATTTTTGTCATGCCCCGATCTCAGAGGATCGAAAACTAGCTACTGGGCGTGATGTCGTACAAGTCTAGATTACACTTGTACAAGGCAAAACTATTATAGTTTCTAGTATTTCTCATAAAACAACGACAGCGCAGCAAAACCACGCAGATAAATTGAAGTCACACAAGATATGAAAAAATGTATCTCTTTATTGATAATTGCAAAGGATTACAAGACTTGTAGCGGAATACAGAGTTTTCAACTTGATTACAAGACTTTGAATAGCCAACTGAATATACACTTGCCATTTAGGCTTTACAACCGAACATGCCGACTTTGCTTACAATCTCACTGGTTTATCTGAGTTACACTGTTTTATACATTATGTCCCTATAGCAGAAGACATCGTCTTGTAAGAAGAGCTTTATGCACACCCATCCGATTCATCGATGCCAAGCACTGATCAAACGTTTCCCCTACATGCAAGCACCTATAATATTGCTCACAACGTGGGTCAGTACATCATCAATGTATTGGCGAGCGGTGCTGGCCCAACTCACCTAAGAAGACAACACTAAGTAATCATGTTATAGAACATTATTAGAAGTGGTCTTTCACGTTGCCTTAGGGTCAATTTCATGTTTATAGTCGACAAGAAGTAAAGCGTGCAAATCTCATAGCCAACATAATGTAAAGCAAACAGTTATCACACTTGGTGATTCTTACCCACGGTCGTATAGCCATCCCTGTATATTTATAATACTTATTCAGCCTGCACAAGACATTGTTAGAACAATATCATAATTCAATATAATTGTCACCGTTCTGGTGATTCTTACCAACAATCGACATCCTTACCTGTAATTGAGTAATAACTTACTCTGCCTGCGTAAGACATTGTTAGCACTGGACCTATCTATATGAAGGTCACTGGCGACACGCCATCTTGGACCATCTTTGTTCTCCCTAGGATGAACCGGATCCGTAGCCACGGATTACCATTCTGGGAACTACCTTGTATACAAGTTGTCCATGACCATGCAAGTATATGCAACTTATCTACGAAGAAAACATATAATGCATGATAAGGAAAACTAAGTAATTCAGCCACTATTCTCATTCGTATTGCCATCTTGCCATCTTTTCAGGGTCTTGGCGTAATCAATATTCTACATCGGCTACGGGATAATAGAATGTTGTTACCCAATCCTTTTGCCACATCTTTGATAGCATACATCTTTTCAACCAATTCAATGTACTCACCGCCCAATCCGTTGGGACTTAGCATCTATTTTAGCATACATTCTGTCACTGCCACTTTTCTAGCTTGAGGGTATTTTGGTCATTTTTAAAATTTTGGAATTAATTTGGAATTATTATTATTAATTATATTTATTAGAATTTTTTTAGTGATTTTTAGTATAATTGATTGGTGCTAGTTTTAGACTTGACTGGTGTTGACTTAGGAGACTGTCCTAGAGGCTAACCTAGGTCATGACTACTTGGTTAGGTTAAGTAACCCTAGCTTGACCTAAGTTAGTGTTATCATAATCATTAGAATCATTTTTGGGAAATTAGGAATTAGTTTGATTAAGGAATGGCTTGTGATTTCACAAGTCATTATATGACTTAAAGCCTTAAAAGCCCATAGGCCCACACCATGAACCAAATCCTAGCCCAAACCACACTTGGCCGGCCACTAGGTCTTCCTCCCCCTATTTAATCCCCTCCTAGAAATTAGGGCTAGCCTCCATTGGGATTATTGCAAGTTTGGAAAGAGGTGAGTCCCCATCTTCCTTAAATCATAGAAATTCCTATTTAGCTCATTTTCCACCCAAATCAATTGCATTTGGACCTAAAATTATTGTACTTGCTGTTGTTATTGAGAGATTTCAAGGAATACACAATTTGTGGATATTTTGGGAGCTTGAGGAACCATTTCATTTGGGGCTTTTGTGTGGATTTGCACCATAGGTAAACTTCTATTCTATTCCATGAAATTCTGTTTTTATTGCATTACTAGGATGCCCTAGCCCTAAACTAGCTGTAGGAATAGCTAACCCTAGGTTTTGGTCCATTACGTATCCGTATCGGACACGTATCAGTTCGTATAGGCATGTGTTCGACGAAATGCCCCAAAGGTCATTTCGATTTAGTTTCAGCATTCTAATTGAATAGAAAATTAGGTTTTACTCTCGCTTACGTGTTTTCTGTGTTCTGAGCATGTATTAGTGTCGGGTTGAGTCCCCACAGACACGCGGACACGTGGTCGGACACGCGCGCACGGGGGCAGGGAGCTTGCCCTGCTGCTCGGGTTGGATTGCTCTGTGCACACGCCACTTCGACACCTAAAACTCGACACACGTGTTGTGTCTATGACTGACACGAGGTTCCCCGAGTTGCACGAGTCCTTGTGTCGTGTCGAACACGTATTTACGCGTGCACAGTACGTGTACTGTATGTGTGCAGTACATTTGGTGTTCACTGTTATTTTCAGTTAATTAATGTTTTAATTCATGATTTTATTTGCTAATTAGATCCTATATATCATGTATAATCTATGTTAGACTAGGTTTACATGTTAGATTAGTTTTTGATGGAATATTTGGTCGAATTGGGTTGAAATGGCTGTCGACTGATACATGTTTGATACTGGGTCATTCAGTATTTTGAATATTTAAATTTCCAGTTTCTTTGATGATTTTCAACTGTTAATTATTCCTACATGTTTGTTAATCTATGCTCGTACAATGTTTGCATTTGAATTGGGCTTTTGGTTTGTAAATAGGATTTGAACATGTGGGTTGGATTCGAAATTGTTAACTGATACACTGGGATTGGGTTTCAGTCATTTATGAACTGAATGGAATGTTATGCATTGTTGTTAACTGGCATAGGTTAGGACTTATTAAACCCTAAAAACTATTCATATACACTATAATCGAACTGATTTCCTTTAACTGATTTTTGTTTCAATTTAACTGTCAATTTCTGAACTGTGGGTTCGTTTTCGATTTGGTTTCCTTCATATTGTTGGCTGAACTGAGAAATGGTTGTCCTTAAACCTGAGATTACTCCTATGAACTGAGATGACTTCTTCTTAAAACTGAATTGAATCAATGTTATTCAATACCTGGACTGATTATTGGTTTCCTTTCCTTCTTTAGAACTGTTTGAATGAATGTATATTTCATTAGTTAACTAACAAGTTTCCTTTACCTGTGAATGCATTGATTCATAGCTTGAACCTGAGATTCTAATTTCCTATTTTTTTTAGAATGAAATCCCTGTTGTTCCCTGTTAACTGAGTTTGATGAACTGTTAAGTGATTCAATGTATTAAAATCTGAGATTGAATGAATGTGGCTGTATACACTCATTGTTTTGCCTTTGCTCACTGTTTTTCAGTCCTCACTAGCACACACAACCTTCATGCCTTCACTGCCATACTGTTTAACTCTCTCACTCACTGTTTTCACTCACCTCACTATTTTCTTACTGTTTACACTATCCTAAACACACACATACATGTTACACACACATGCTCTCATGGATATTTCCTTACACACACAAGTACACCACACATTTCCCTTTTCCCCTTCTCTACATGTATATATACATGTATATATGTGTGAGATGTAATATATATCCTATATATCATATAATGTATGTATCTAATATGTATATAGGTAGCCTACATGTTAGGTATAATCCTATATTAGATTGTATAATATATTAATGTGTGTATTATAGTTAGGCTTATGATTTGACTTGTGTAGATGAGTTATGGGTTGGCTTATGGCATGGTATTGCCTGGTGAGCCTAGATTAGACTTGTTTAGTCTTGTTAGACCTAGAATGGACTAGTTAGACTAGTATAGACTAGTTTGACTTAGGGTTGACCTAGTTTGACTTCTAGGGTTGACCAGAGTTGACCAAAAGTTGACTTTGGTCTAGATTGACCTAGATTCATGTAGTATGCATTGTAGTGCATCTTATTACTATTCTGGACTTGTTGTGACTTGTACTGTTCTAAATAGGAGCCAGACACCACTCCTCGGACAGTACTTTCATCTCGGACATTCAGTTAGCAGGCGAGTACATTATCTGATCTCTTCATACCTGTCTGGACTATATTCTTGCTCTAGATTACTCTACATGATGCTGACACGTATTTTCACGGATTAGTACTATATGGATCCCTTCCTGAGATGTTATCCCTCTACGGGTGCATCGGGTATTTCATGTTCATGTACTTTATCATGTGCATCAGGTACTCCTTGTACTCGTACTAGTTCATATTTTTACATGTTCTCATGTGCCTCATGTATTACTCATTACATGAGTCCATGTACCTTTAGCTGTATTCATGTGCCTATAACGTAACTTGAATGGATCCTTGTGTATTGATTGGGGCGGGGTGAGTAGAATTGGTTATGTGATCATTATTCCCAGTAGCTGTATTCATGTGCCTCTTAGTTGTATTCATGTGCTCCTAAGCCGTTTACATAACCATATTGTACTCTAAATCACGTAGCCACTTACAGTCTCTACTATCATGTATTTACTTTCAGTTACAAATTATCTCATGTTTACTCGTACTTCCTTTTCAGCACTTCCTGTATTTTACTCTATTGCATGTTTTATACTCCTAACCTGTTATGAACTGTTGAGAGATATGTGCTCGTTCCAGTCCTGACTGGACCTGTTGAAATTTTACAGAGGACGAGGAGGAGGCCTGCTTAGACACTTACTATGGGACAGCCTTAGAGGACACTTGCGATCCAGACTTCCAGTCGGATCCCTTAGCAGTAGAGACAGTTGCTCCATAGATAGTTTATCTTATTTTATAGTATTTGGAGTTGAGTTGTACATATATTCTGGACCTGTATTATGTCTGGATGTTGTGGAGTTTCATAGACACTTAGCTTCTCTCTATTTGTATTTCTGTGGATTTGGATCTTCCATTTTTATTATCTATCTATCTTCCTTTCATGTTCTACCTTAGCTGTGATTGAGATATATTCTGCTATGTCACCCCCATTCGGGGAGTATAACTGTTTATTACCTTCAACTGTTAGATGTTGTGACCTAGGACAGCGTTCTACCGCCGATACTGTGGCGTAGGCTGGTCGTACCCACGTCTCGTGCCCTTACTCTAGGGTGCGGGTCGTGACACATTCATTCGAACATAATTCAGGCATACTCACTGCCCAATTCTTGGGTATTAATATCAGTGTTGCCATCTATTCGTCGAGCTAAGGCTCGATATACTCATCGCCTAAGTATTTGGGACTGCCTTCACCTGTCACGTAATTCATTGCAACATCGTACAAGCATACAGTTCATCGAGCAACAACAGTTTACGGTCATGTGATTATTTATCTTTCATTATCGATCTGATTTCCATGCAAGGTGTTATTGAGCAACTCAACAAAAAATATAGCGTACTCATCCTTATTTTAAGCGTGAAGCTAAAGGATTTTTGAAGGGTTCAACGCTTCTCACATTTATAAGACGATTGCTGCCACGATCGCCTAGCCTTCCAAGCGATTCTTCGCATAATCCCAAGTCCAACAAGGCTTCATCGAACCAACCATCCATCATAAGGCATCTTACGGGTCGGGACACTACAATATATATCACTCAGAAAAAGTTTCGTCCTCGAAACTTAAATAAAACTCATTCCCATAACTTCAACCGACTTTTATAAAACTTCTCAACGATCAACTTGCACTATTAAACATTTCGTCATAACATCTCGATTAGAATCACGCATCTACACACGATTTTACCAATCTTCCCCAATTCTACACCATATTTCGAATAGAACCACCCACGTATACTCTCGTTTTCACCATTCTACGTCCATTTTTACAATATATCAGTTACAATCACCTACCAAACTCATTTTTACCATTCCATGCCTACTTTGTACCATAATTCAATACAAACTACCCGTTAATACTCATTTTCATCATTGTACCCGCAATTTATACCAAATTTCAACTAGAATCATATATTTATTTCTAAATTACATTTCTATACTCGTTTTCACAAATCTACGCCACTTTTTTTACCACATTTCTGTTGGAATCACGCATTTACACTCGGTTTCACTAGTCTACACACATTCTACACCATATTTTGAATAGAACAACCTATCTATACTCGTTTTCACCATTCTACGTCCATTTTTAGTATAGGTCATTTAGAGTCACCCACAAAAACTCGTTTCACCATTCCACACCTATTTATTCAATTATAATTACCCACCGAATACACATTTTTATCATTCTACGCGCATTTTATTCCATATTTCAATTAGAATCCCTTATTGATACTCGTTTTCACCATTATACGAGCATTTTATACCTTATCTTGTTTACAAATTATATTTCTATACCATAATTCAACTATTGATAATCGTATTTACGATTCCACGCACTATACCATAATTCAATTATAATCACTCATCTAATACTCTTCTTCATCATTGTACGCGCATTTTATACCATATTTCAATTAGAATCTCATTTGTACTCGCTTTCACCGTTCCATGAGAATTTGATATCCTATTTCGGTTACAAATTATATTTCTATACTCGTTTCCACTAGTCTGCGCGACTTTTTTACCGTATTTCCGTTATAATCACGCATCTATACTCTTTTTCACCAATCTACCCCCATTTTACACCATATTTCGATTATAACCACCTATCTATACTCGTTTTCACCATTCTTAGCCTACCAAAAGCATATTTCGATTATAATCACCCACAACTACTCGTTTTCACCATATTTCAACAAGAACCACACATTGATACTCGTTTTCACAATTCTACGAGCATTTAAAACCTTACTTCGATTTGAAATTTCATTTCTATACTCGATTTCATAAATCTACGCAACTTTTTAACTACGTTTCGGTTAAAATCACGCATCTACACTCGATTTTACCAATCTACCCCAATTCTACACCATATTTCGAATAGAACCACCCATCTATACTCGTTTTCACCATTCTACGTCCATTTTTACACTATATCAGTTACAATCACCCACCAAACTCATTTTCACCATTCCACGCCTACTTTGTACTATAAATCTACGCCACTTTTTTTTTACCACATTTTGGTTAGAATTACGTATCTATACTCGGTTTCAATAGTCTACGCCCGTTCTACACCATGTTTTGAATAGAATAACCTATCTATACTCGTTTCCACCATTCTACGTCTACTTTCACCATAAGTCATTTTGAATCACCCACAAAAACTTGTTTCACCATTCCACGCCTATTTTATGCCACAATTCAATTATAATTACCCACCGAATACACATTTTTATCATTCTACGTGCATTTTATCCCATATTTCTGTTAGAATCCCTTATTGCATCCAAAATAAGGTATAAAATGCTCGTATGGTGGTGAAAATGAGTATCAATAAGGGATTATAACTGAAATATGGGATAAAATGGGCGTAGAATGATAAAAATGTGTATTCGGTGGGTAATTATAATTGAATTATGGCATAAAATAGCGTGGAATGGTGAAACGAGTTTTCGTGGGTGATTCTAAACGACCTATAGTGAAAATGGACGTAGAATGGTGGAAACGAGTATAGATAGGTTGCCCTATTCAAAATATGGTGTAGAACGGGCGTAAACTAGTGAAACCGAGTGTAGGTGCGTGAATCTAACCGAAATGTCATAAAAAAAGTGGCGTAGATTTGTGGAAGAGGGTATAGAAATATAATCTAGAAATAAATGTGTGATTTTAGTTGAATTTGGTACAAAATGCGAGTACAATGATGAAAATGAGTACTAACGGGCAATTTGCATTGAATTATGGTACAAAGTAGGCGTGGAATGGTGAAAACAAGTTTGGTGGGTGATTGTAACTGATATATTGTAAAAATGGTTGTAGAGTGGTGAAAATGAGTATAGATGGGTGGTTTTATTCAAAATATTGCGTAGAATTGGGGTAGATTGGTAAAATCGAGTGTAGGTGCGTTATTCTAACCGAAACGTGGTTAAAAAGTGGCGGCGTAGATTTGTGGAAACGAGTATCGAAATGTAATTTCAAATTAAGGTTTAAAATTCACGTAGAAAGGTAAAAACGAGTATAAATGTGTTGTTCTTGTTGAAGTATGGTACCGAACGATCATACAAAGATGCAAACTAGTAATAGATGGGTACCTATATCTGAATTATGATATAAAATAAGCCTAGAATGGTGAAAACGAGTATTTGTGGGTGATTATAACCGAAATATACTTTTGGGTGGCTAAGAATGGTGAAAACGAGTATAGATAGGTGGTTCTAATCGAAATACGGTATAAAGTGGGGGTAGATTGGTAAAAAAGAGTGTAAATGCGCGATTAGAACCGAAATATGGTAAAAAAAAATCGCGTAGATCTGTGGAAACAAATATAGAAATATAATTTGTAACTGAAATAAGGTATCAAATTCTCGTAGAACGGTAAAAACGAGCATCAATAAGTCATTCTTATTGAAATATGGTATAAAATGTGCGTACGATGATGGCGAAGAGTATTAGATGGGTGATTATAAAATGCACGTAGATAGGTGGCTATAATCGAAATATGGTGTAATGTGGGGGCAGCTTTGTGAAAAAGAGAGTAGATGCGCGATTATAACCGAAATATGGTTAAAACAATCGCGTTGATTTTTGGAAACGAGTATAGAAATATAATTTGTAACCGAAATAAGGTATCAAATTCTCGTAGAACGGTAAAAACGAGCATCAATAAGTCATTCTTATTGAAATATGGTATAAAATGCGCGTACAATGATGAAGAAGAGTATTAGATGGGTGATTATAATTGAATTATGGTATAGTGCGGGGAATGGTGAATACGAGTATTGATGGGCGATTTTAAGCAAAATATGGTGAAAATGGATGTAGAATGTTGAAAACGAGTATAGATGGGTTGTTCTAATCAGAATATGGTGTGAATTACGCGTAGATTGGTTAAACTGAGTGTACATGCGTGATTCTAACCGAAATATGGTAAAAAAAAAGGGCATAGATTAGCAAAAACGAGTATAGAAATATAATTTGTAACCAAAATAAGATATAAAAGGCTCGTATAATGTTGAAAACGAGCATCAATAAGGGATCCTAACTGAAATATGGGATAAAATGCGCGCAGAATGATAAAAATGTGTATTCGGTGGGTAATTATAATTGAATTATGGCATAAAATAGGCGTGGAATGGTGAAACGAGTTTTTGTGGGTGATTCTAAACGACCTATAGTAAAAACAGACGTAGAATGGTGAAAACGAGTATAGATAGGTTGTTCTATTCAAAATATGGTGTAGAACGGGCGTAGACTAGTGAAACCGAGTGCAGACACGTGATTCTAACCAAAATGTGGTAAAAAAAAGTGGCATAGATTTGTAGAAGCGGGTATAGAAATGAAATTTAGAAATAAATGTATGATTCTAGTTGAAATTTGGTATAAAATGCGAGTACAATGATGAAAATAAGTATTAACGGGCAATTTGTATTGAATTATGGTACAAAGTAGGCGTGGAATGGTGAAAACGAGTTTGGTGGGTGATTGTAACTGATATATTGTAAAAATGGACGTAGAATGTTGAAAATGAGTATAGATGGGTGGTTCTATTCGAAATATGGCATAGAATTGGGGTAGATTGGTAAAATCAAGTGTAGGTGCGTGACGCTAACCAAAACGTGGTTAAAAAGTGCGTAGATTTGTGGAAACGAGTATAGAAATGTAATTTCAAATCGAGATAAGGTTTAAAATGCTCGTGGAATTGTGAAAACGAGTATAAATGTGTGGTTCTTGTTGAAATATGGTACCGAATGAGCATACAAAGATACAAACGAGTATTAGATGGGTAACTATAACTAAAATATGATATAAAATAGGCCTAGAATGGTGAAAACGAGTATTTGTGGGTGATTATAACCGAAATATGCTTTTGGTAGGCTAAGAATGGTGAAAACGAGTATAGATAGGTGGTTCTAATCAAAATATGGTGTAAAGTGGAGGCAAATTTGTGAAAAAGAGAGTAGATGCGCGCTGATAACCGAAATATGGTAAAAATAATCGCGTAGAATTGTGGAAACGGATATAGAAATATAATTTGTTACCGAAATAAGGTATCAAATTCTCGTAGAACGGTGAAAACGAGTATAAATGAGTCATTCTAATTGAAAAATGGAATAAAATGCGCGTACAATGATGAAAATGAGTATTAACGACAATTTGCATTGAATTATGGTACAAAGTATGCATGGAATGGTGAAAACGAGTTTGGTGGGTGATTGTAACTGATTGATATATTGTAAAAATTATCGTAGAACGGTGAAAACGAGTATAGATGGGTGGTTCTATTCGAAATATAGCGTAGAATTGGGGTAGATTGGTAAAATCGAGTGTAGGTGTGTGATTCTAACTGAAACGTGGTTAAAACGTGGCGTAGATTTGTGGAAACGAGTATAAAAATGTAATTACAAATCGAAGTAAGTTTTAAAATGCACGTAGAATGGTGAAAACGAGTATAAATGTGTGGTTCTTGTTGAAATATGGTACCAAACGAGCATACAAAAATGCAAACTAGTATTAGATGGGTAACTATAACAGACTTATGATATAAAGTAGGCCTAGAATGGTGAAAACAAGTATTTGTGGGTGATTATAATCGAAATATGCTTTTGGTAGGCTAAGAATGGTGAAAACGAGTATAGATAGGTAGTTCTAATCGAAATATGGTGTAAATTGGGGGCAGATTGGTGAAAAAGAGTGTAGATGCGCACTTATAACCGAAATATGGTAAAAACAATCGCGTACATTTGTGGAAACAGGTATAAAAATATAATTTGTAACCAAAATAAGGTATCAAATTCTAGTAAAACGGCGAAAACGAGTATAAATGAGTCATTCTAATTGAAATATGGTATAAAATGCACGTACAATAATGAAGAAGAGTATTAGATGGGTGATTATATAATTGAATTATGGTATAGTGCGTGGATTGTTGAATACGAGTATTGATGGGTGATTCTCAGCAAAATATCATGAAAATGGATGTAGAATGGTGAAAACGAGTATAGATGGGTGGTTCTAATCAGAATATGGTGTGAATTAGGCATAGATTGGTGAAACCGGGTGTACATGCGTGATTCTAACCAAAATATGGTAAAAAAAATGGCATAGATTAGCGAAAACGAATATAGAAATATAATTTGTAACCGAAATAAGGTATAAAATGCTCGTATAATGGTGAAAACGGGCATCAATAAGGGATTCTAACTGAAACATGGGATAAAATACACGTAGAATGATAAAAAATTGTATTCGGTGGGTAATTATAATTGAATTATGGCATAAAATAGGCGTGGAATGGTGAAACGAGTTTTTGTGGGTGATTCTAAACAACATATAGTGGAAATGGACGTAGAGTGGTGAAAACGAGTATAGATAGGTTGTTCTATTCAAAATATGTTGTAGAACGGGCGTAGACTAGTGAAACCGAGTGTAGACGCGTGATTCTAACCGAAATGTAGTAAAAAAAAGTGGCATAGATTTGTGGAAACGAGTATAGAAATTTAATATAGATATAAATGTGTGATTCTGGTTGAAATTTGGTATAAAATGCGAGTACAATGATGAAAATGAGTATTAACAGGCAATTTGTATTGAATTATTATACAAAGTAGGCGTGGAATGGTGAAAACGAGTTTGGTGGGTGATTGTAACTGATATATTGTAAAAATGGACGTAGAATGGTGAAAACGAGTATAGATGGGTGATTTTATTCGAAAACGAGTTTCGCTAGTTACCTTTTCGGATGTCGCCATTAGGCAGACATTAGCGGTGTCTTGAGGAGAGTCCTTTTCTTCCTCGAAATCACTTGCTTCACTTTCATGCCAAATGCTAGTGTTGGCATACTTTCTTGAGGAAGGCTTCTTGTAGGGCTTCTCATATATATTGCTTTTCTTTGCGAAGGGACAGTCCTTTCGAACGTGTCCAGTCTTCTTGCAGCCGTAGCACGTTGGTTCTTCCTCGTCGTCTTCTTGTTGTTCCTTCTTTCTACGATTGAAACGAAGGAACTTCTTGAAGTTGCAGACTAGAAGAGCTTGATCATCACCTTCAGAATTGTCGTCATCAGTATCTTCAGGATCAGCCCTTCGACGATGAGCTTTTAGGGCAATCTCTTTTGCCTTTGGAGCAGGTTCGTCGAAATCTTTGAGGTCGAGCTCGTGGGTCATCAGCATTCCCATCAAAGTTTCCATAGACATTGTGGTGAGATCATTGCCTTCTATGATGGCTGTTACCTTAGGGTTCCAAATCTTTGGTAGCCCCCTAAGTAACTTGCGGATCTTCTCATGATTTGTATATTGTTTGCCAAGAGATGACAGGGGGTTGATGACGTCAAGGAACCTTGTAAACATTTGGGTGATCCTCTCATTAGGCTTCATCTTGAACGCCTCGTATTCTTGAGTAAGACGACTTATTTTCGATTCCTTGACTTGAGTGGTTCCTTCATGCGTCACTTCTAGAAGCTTCCATACTTCGTACGAGGTGGTGCATGTCGAGACCCTGTTAAATTCATTCCTGTCTATTGCACAAAAGAGAGCATTAATAGCTCTAGTATCTGCCTGTTTCTTTTCCTCGTCAGAATATTTGTCGTTCGGTTTCTCGATGAGATCTTCATCGACAACTATTCTGGCGGGCTTTTTGTAACCATCGGTGACAATGGTCTAAAGGTCGAAGTCTAAAGACTTGAGATAGAAACTCATCCTAGTTTTCCAATAGGGGTAGTTGGTTCCATCAAATAGGGGTGGCCTATGAGTGGACTGTCCTTCACCATGGTTAGAAAACATAGGTTGTGTGGTTGCCAAGGATCAGCTCTAGGATGTTAGTCCTTGTAAAGAGAATAGAGCTCTGATACCAATTGAAGAACAGGTAGGCAACTCTAGAGGGGGGTGAAAAGAGTTTATGACAATAATAGCCAAATAAAAATTAAACTCTTTTCACCAACAGTAAATAATCAGAGTAAATGCGGAAATATAAAGACCAAGAGAGCATACGCAAACATATCCAATTTTAACCTGTTTTCCCTCGTGGAGGACTAGTCCAGGCCTGAAAACTCTAGCTCAGGATTAAATCCACTATTTATGAAATAGTAGTTACACCTCGTGCCTTTTCTTCAGAAGAGCACGTCAACTTCTTACAAAGATCGCTGTGGCGATGCTTGGAATTTTCCAAGCGACTTTCTTGACTCTTGCACAAACTCCTAATTGAATAGCACTGAGCACTTTGAGGCTTAGGAAGCTTGTGGCTAGTAGATGAGAAGGTTAAGGCTTGTATGAGGCTTTGTAGAGAAGAGAAGAGAAGATTAGATGACTGAAAATGAGAGAATTCAAGGCCTATTTATACTAGTTGGAATAGGCAGAATTCGGCCAGAGTTCTGTGTCAAAAATTTAAATTTTAGCCGTTGGACAACTAGCATACAACAAACCCTAAAAATTAGGATCCTATAATTTAGGGGACAGAGTTCGGCCCGAACTCTGTGTGGAGGTAAAGTTCGGCCCGAACTTCGTCTCCAGAAGACAGAATTGCTCAAATGGGCTTTGTAGGCTAGTTTAGTTTGATGGAGCTTTTGGTTTGTGTTTGGAGATGAAGTATAGGCCCAAACCACTCAGTGCTACTCAGTTTACATTTATCTAGACTCAATAAATGTAAAAATATAGACTCAAAAACTGAGTACGCTGCAGGAGAGAGCCGACGTCCGTCTTGTACTGAGTTATGTCTTGATGTGTCATATTGAATTATGACAAGTATCATATTGTCAATTTTATCAATATTTGGTTGACTGTGATTTTGTGTCAACAAATCGTTCCGCTAGTCTCGATCGTTCGACCGACTTATATATTTTTGTCCGACGTATCATTCATTGATACGAGTCCCGCTTTATCGTTCCAACCGATTATCGAAGAACACTTGCATCAACATATCATCATACAAATTTCTAATCGAGTCTCGGTACTCTCCCGTCCGTTGCGGACAAACCTTCCGTAATTCTCACAACGCGTCGATGCAATTCATCGCACGAGTGGTATATCATATACCACTCAGAATCGAGTCATTCATTGCATACGTGGTATGGCATATACCACTCGGAAATTAAGTTATTTCCCTCGTATTATATATTAGTATGAACCAACAATCTCTTCCGACTCACGATTTCCGCAGTGATCGTGCTTGATCAAAACCGTAACTTTGATTAAATCAAAATCCGACACAACTCGGCCAATGTTTTCATTTGCCAACACAAGTTCGGTGTGCAACCGAACGATTCGTTCTATCAATTTATGATTTTCAGTTCCTTCCGTTGCACAGCATGCAACGATTTATTTCCAATATCCTTGCACTCCGTGCAGCGATTACTTTGACATGCGTTGCCCCACGTGCAACAATTTACTTCCGACACACATTGTACATCGTGCAACGACTTATTCCCGACATTCATTGCACCTAGTTTAACGATTTATTTTCGACATCTGTCGCACCTCGTGCAACAATTTATTCCCGACTTTCAAATTCAATGCTCAAATCCGTTCAACACATTCGATATTGACTTATCACTTTCATTGCAACGCACATTCACAATCAACTCGTTGCACTTCCTGCAACGCATTATTTAAATTCTCTGCAACATCATATAAATTTTAAGTACTTGCGGTAATGTTACCCGACTTTGTATTAGACTTATTGTATAGAACATCCAGTGCGGCATCGAGTAGAGTTAAGAGTGATTTCGATTGGTGGTGGGCGACTCTTTGGAATTGAAACAAAGTAAACGTCCTGAGGAAATTGAGCATAGAGCTTTGATACCAATCTGTCACGCCCCGACCCAAAATCACCCGAATCATCATCCTCGCAGGGGGCGTGATGCCGCACGAGCCTGGAGTTGCGCTCGTGCAAGGCAAGATGACAAGTTCTCAAAATGGTTATCTTTAATTTGATATTAGCAAACGGAAGAAAACAGAGTATACGGAATAATTCTCTTTATTGATAATGAACTGAGATTACAAAGTCTTTCAATAGCCCAACTGAATTTGCTAGATTGGCTACAACACTCAGGTTCTCTCTTGTCCACAAAGGATTTCACTGTTCCATACATCATGCCTTCTATATCTCGACCGCATCAATCATGTTGCAAGTCCGAGCGTCAATGCGATCGCACGCTTCAAACGCTATGACATTCCATACCTGTGCACGATTAAGAGAAGCTTCACCGCGAGCAATCCATTCTCTGCATCCTATATAAAAGCTGGTGGGGGATCAGTACGTTCGTCCACGCATGTACTGATGAAAAGTCCCATTTTCTAAACCGACATTTAGTGTTTATGTCGATTCATGCAACTTAGCTTATGATCTTGCTATATTCTCCTTAGGGTCAATTTTATGGCATATTCGAAAGCATAAAGCATGTTATCAAGGCAAACATGTTATTCGAATTGAATAGGCAAGCAGGGAAACAATCTCGTGTTTGTTTCGTGGCACGACTTCTTACCAAGTCGACGCACTCGTCCTTGCACCGACGCAAGGTGAATACGCCTCATTCCTTCCCTGTCATGTTATAAGTGCTCTCTATGTAGGATCTATGTGTTCAGGATACATACGTGCCTGCACCTTCAACCCATCATTCCTTAACTATATGAAGGTTGTTGGCGTATCCGCGCCAGAATGGACTAAAGATGTTTCTTCTTTCTTTTCCTTTCTTTCTTTTCTCTCTTTCTTTTCTTGCTCGAATTTGGGTAGCCCGGCGTTTCACGGGTTGTGTTGCTATCCCAAACAACCGAAACATACCGCGTGCATACCATCATTTGCGGCTTTTCACATCTATAATCGGTGGCTAGTCGCTTTATAGATGAGCGCCCATCAAAGATTATATCCCTCCTAGGCCGAACGATCCCGGTGCCCCGGCACAGCCCGTTCGGAGGAAACGTTCCGTGCATGGCAGATTATCTCAAGTCCATTCGATTCGACCATGCAACGCACTATTATTCAAACAACCAAACATAGTCTTGAGTTCGAGACTCAGACTTTATCATCTCATATTTCTTCTATTTACTTTTTATGTTCTTACATTTCATACTTCGTTTCAATCTTCGATGGCATCATACCTCAACTCAATGTTCGTCAACCGAACGACCCGAAGGTCCTGAACACCTTTCGAGGCATCATGTCATATCTGACAGTTCTGTCACATTCATGCCACAACTGTATTCTTTCGCAACGAAGCCATCTTTTATGATCTCGTGCACGTAGGCACGTTTGACACATTTATCATCTTTTCCCTCGTGTCGTGCACTTGGTGCACGCATCGAAGCCGTATTTCCATGTTCTATGACTTAGTGTTCAATGTTCGTGGCTTGCACGCTAGGGCGCTCGCCTATTATCTTTCAATGTGCTAGCCTTTCTAACTCGTGCGCGAAGGCAGGGAATGGCTCGTGCACGAAGGCACTCGCCGAATACAGTTATCCCATGTTCTTGCGGCTTGCGCACCGAGGCGCTCGCCTTTGCAATATCCAATGTTCCATAGCGACTCGTACATTTGATGCATGTTTTATTTTAATTGTTCTAACTAGTGTTTGATACACACTACGATTGATCTTCCGATCGGACCACGCCCGTGGCGTCGATAGGTTAACTTAGCATACAATGGTATATTCTGACTTAGGCATTAAGGAGTAAAAAGAAGAGTCAATCCTCCCACCTTGAGTCGATACGCCTTATTTTGTCGAGCCGATGCGGCTCGATTTCATAATTTCATTGCACGACCAACTCTCCTGACTTAGCCATTCGAGCACTTCGTACTTCCTTGAATTATACGTCCGATTTGGCTTACCGTGCCAACGCCTCAGTCCGTCGTAAGGCGACGATTGGTTTCGCGGACTCCTTTCTGAATAAGGCAAAATGTCGACCTCTAATATTTTAGCACAAACGTATAGCCTACACATGAAACCAACTAAAATCAATACTTATTCGAATCGGTCAATTGCCTTGCGTCGATTCGATTTCTTAGAATCTTTGAACCGACTCACTGTATTTCCTTGGGCCAACTTAACACTTGCATCGATCTTACTCGATGTGTTTCTCGGGTCAATGTGACTATCCGACTTGATGCATCCTCTCGGGACAACGTAACTCTTTGTATTGATTCACATCGATACGTAACCGGGTCAACGCAACTCTTTGAGTAAACATCTCAGCGTAATATGCCATGCAGAACGGGGCATTACAAAAACGAGTATAAATGGGTCATTCTAATTGAAATATGGTATAAAATACGCGTACAATAATGAAAAAGAGTATTAGATGGGTTATTATAATTGAACTGTGGTATAGTGCGTGTATGGTGAATACGAGTATTGATGGGTAATTCTAAGCAAAATATGGTGAAAATGGATGTAGAATGGTGAAAACGAGTATAGATGGATAGTTCTAATCAAAATATGGTGTGAATTAGGCGTAGATTGGTGAAACCGAGTGTACATGCATGATTCTAACCGAAATATGATAAAAAAAAGTGGCATAGATTAGCGAAAACGAGTATAGAAATATAATTTGTAACCGAAATAAGGTATAAAATGCTCCTATATTGGTGAAAATGAGCATCAATAAGTGATTCTAACAGAAATATGGGATAAAATGCACGTAGAATGATAAAAATGTGTATTCGGTAGGTAATTATAATTGAATTAGGCGTGGAATGGTGAAACGAGTTTTCGTGGGTGATTCTAAACGACCTATAGTGAAAATGGACGTAGAGTGGTGAAAACGAGTATAGATAGGTTGTTTTATTCAAAATATGGTGTAGAACGGGGCGTAGACTAGTGAAACCGAGTGTAGACGCGTGATTCTAACCGAAATGTGGTAAAAAAAGTGGCATAGATTTTGGTATAAAAATATAATCTAGAAATAAATATGTGATTCTAGTTGACATTTGGTATAAAATGCGAATACAATCATGAAAATAAGTATTAACGGGCAATTTGTATTGAATTATGGTACAAATTAGGCGTGGAATGGTGAAAACGAATTTGGTGGGTCAGTGTAACTGATATATTGTAAAAATGGACATAGAATGGTGAAAACGAGTATAGATGGGTGGTTTTATTCGAAATATGGCATAGAATTGGGGTATATTGGTAAAATCGAGTGTCGATGCATGATTCTAACCGAAACGTGGTTAAAAAGTGGCATAGATTTGTGGAAACAAGTATATAAACGTAATTTCAACTCGAGGTAATGTTTAAAATGCTCGTAGAATGGTGAAAACGAGTATAAATGTGTCGTTCTTGTTGAAATATGGTACCGAACGAGCATACAAAGATGCAAACGAGTATTAGATGGGTAACTATAACTGAAATATGATATAAAATAGGCCTAGAATGGTGAAAATGAGTATTTGTGGGTGATTATAACCGAAATATGCTTTTGGTAGACTAAGAATGGTGAAAACGAGTATAGATGGGTGGTTCTAATCGAAATATAGGTTAAAGCGGGGGTAGATTGGTGAAAAAGAGTATAGATGCATGATTATAACTGAAATATGGTAAAAAGAAATCTCGTAGATTTGTGGAAACGAGTATAGAAACAAATTTGTAAAGGAAATACGGTATCAAATGGTCGTAGAACGGTGAAAACGAGTATAAATGAGTCATTCTAATTGAAATATGGTATAAAATGTGCGTATAATGATGAAGAAGAGTATTGGATGGATGATTATAATTGAATTGTGGTATAGTGCATAGAATGGTGAATACGAGTATTGATGGGTGATTCTAAGCAAAATATGGTGAAAATGGATGTAGAATGGTGAAAACGAGTATAGATGGGTGGTTCTAATCAAAATATGGTGTGAATTAGGCGTAGATTGGTGAAACCGAGTGTACATGCGTGATTCTATCCGAAATATGGTAAAAAATGGCATAAATTAGCAAAAACGAGTATAGAAATATAATTTGTAATCGAAATTAGGTATAAAATACTCGTATAATGGTGAAAATGAGCATCAATAAGGGATTCTAACTGAAATATGGGATAAAATGTGCGTATAATGATAAAAATGTGTATTCGGTGGGTAATTATAATTGAATTAGGCGTGGAATGGTGAAAGGAGTTTTTGTGGGTGATTCTAAACGACCTATAGTGAAAATGGACGTAGAGTGGTGAAAACGAGTATAGATAGGTTGTTATATTCAAAATATGGTGTAGAACGGGCGTAGACTAGTGAAACCGAGTGTAGATGCGTAATTCTAACCGAAATATGGTAAAAAAGAAGTGGCGTAGATTTGTGAAAACGAGTATAGAAGTATAATCTAGAAACAAATGTGTGATTCTAGTTGAAATTTGGTATAAAATGCGAGTACAATGATGAAAATGAGTATTAATGGGCAATTTGCATTGAATTATGGTACAAAGTAGGCGTGGAATGGTGAAAACGAATTTGGTGGGTCAGTGTAACTGATATATTGTAAAAATAGACATAGTATGGTGAAAACAAGTATAGATGGGTGGTTTTATTCGAAATATGGCATAGAATTGGGGTATATTGGTAAAATCGAGTATCGATGCGTAATTCTAACCGAAACGTGGTTAAAAAGTGGCCTAGATTTTGGAAACGAGTATATAAATGTAATTTCAACTCGAGGTAATGTATATAATGCTCGTAGAATGGTGAAAACAAGTATAAATGTGTGGTTCTTGTTGAAATATGGTACCGAACGAGTATGCAAAGATGCAAACGAGTATTAGATGGGTAACTATAATTGAAATATGATATAAAATAGGCCTAGAATGGTGAAAACGAGTATTTGTGGGTGATTATAACCAAAATATGCTTTTGGTAGGCTAAGAATGGTGAAAACTAGTATAGATAGGTGGTTCTAATCAAAATATAGGATAAAGTGGGGGTAGATTGGTGAAAAAGAGTATAGATGCATGATTATAACCGAAATATGGTAAAGAAATCTCATAGATTTGTGGAAACGAGTATAAATGAGTCATTTTAATTGAAATATGGTATAAAATGTGCGTACAATGATGAAAAAGAGTATTAGACGGGTGATTATAGTTGAATTGTAGTATAATGCGTGGAATGGTGAATACGAGTATTGATGGGTGATTCTAAGAAAAATATGGTGAAAATGGATGTAGAATGGTGAAAACGAGTATAGATGGATGGTTCTAATCAAAATATGGTATGAATTAGGCGTAGATTGGTGAAACCGAGGGTACATGCGTGATTCTAACCGAAATATGGTAAAAAAAAGTGGCATAGATTAGCGAAAACGAGTATAGATATATAATTTGTAACCGAAATAAGGTATAAAATGCTCGTATAATGGTGGAAATGAGCATCAATAAGGGATTATAACTGAAATATGGGACAAAATGCACGTAGAATGATAAAAATATGTATTCGGTGGGTAATTATAGTTGAATTAGTCGTGGAATGGTGAAACAAGTTTTTGTGGGTGATTCTAAATGACCTATAGTGAAAATGGACGTAGAGTGGTGAAAACGAGTATAGATAGGTTGTTCTATTCAAAATATGGTATAGAACGGGCGTAGACTAGTGAAACCGAGTGTAGATGCGTGATTCTAACCGAAATATGGTAAAAAAGAAGTGGCGTAGATTTGTGGAAACGAGTATAGAAATGTAATCTAGAAATAAATGTGCGATTCTAGTTGAAATTTGGTATAAAATGCGAGTACAATGATGAAAATGATTATTAACGGGCAATTTGCATTGAATTATGGTACAAAGTAGGCGTGAAATGGTGAAAACAAGTTTGGTGGGTCATTGTAACTGATATATTGTAAAAATGGACGTAGAATGGCGAAAACGAGTATAGATGGGTGGTTCTATTCGAAAAATGGCATAGAATTGGGGTAGATTGGTAAAATCGAGTGTAGATGTGTGATTCTAACCGAAATGTGGTTAAAAAGTGGCGTAGATTTGTGGAAACTAGTATAGAAATATAATTTCAATTCGAGGTAAGGTTTAAAATGCTCGTAGAATGGTGAAAACGAGTATAAATGTGTGGTTCTTGTTGAAATATGGTACCGAACGAGCATACAAAGATGCAAACGAATATTAGATGGGTAGCAATAACTGAAATATGATATAAAATAGGCCTAGAATGGTGAAAACGAGTATTTGTGGGTGATTATAACCGAAATATGCTTTTAGTAGGCTAAGAATGGTGAAAACGAGTATAGATCGGTGGTTCGAATCGAAATATGGGGTAAAGTGGGGGTAGATGGGTGAAAAAGACTGTAGATGCATGATTATAACAGAAATTTGGTAAAAAATCGCATAGATTTATGGAAACGAGTATAGAAATATAATTTATAACCGAAATAAGGTATCAAATTCTCGTAGAACGGTGAAAACGAGAATGAATGAGTCATTCTAATTGAAATATGGAATAAAATGCGTGTACAAGGATGAAGAAGAGTATTAGATGGATGATTATAATTGAATTATGGTATATTGCATGGAAAGGTGAATACGAGTACTGATGGGTAGATTCTATGCAAAATATGGTGGAAATGGATGTAGAATGGTGAAAACGGGTATAGATGGGTGGTTCTAATCAAAATATGGTGTGAATTAGGCGTAGATTGGTGAAACCGAGTATGTATGCATGATTCAAACCGAAATATGGAAAAAAAAGTGACATAGATTAGCGAAAACGAGTATAGAAATATGATTTGTAACCAAAATAAGGTATAATTGAATTATGGGATAAATGCGCGTAGAATGATGAAAATGTATATTTGGTGGGTAATTATAATTGAATTATGGCATAAAATAGGTGGGGAATGTTGAAACGAGTTTTTGTGGGTGAAAACAAGTATAAATGTGTGGTTCTTATTGAATTATGGTACCGAACGAGCATACAAAGATGCAAACGAGTATTAGATGGGTAACTATAACTGAAATATGATATAAAATAGGCCTAGAACGGTGGAAAACGAGTATTTGTGGGTGATTATAACCGAAATATGCTTTTGGTAGGCTATGAATGGTGAATACGAGTATAGATAGGTGGTTCTAATCGAAATATAGGGTATAGTGGGGGTAGATTGGTGAAAAAGTGTGTAGATGCATGATTATAACCGAAATATGGTAAAAAAAATCTCGTAGAATAGTGAAAACGAGTATAGAAACATAATTTGTACCAGAAAACTATCAAATTGTCGTAGAACGGTGAAAACGAGTATAAATGAGTCATTCCAATTGAAATATAGTATAAAATGTGCGTACAATGATGAAAAAGAGTATTAGATGGGTGATTATAATTGAATTGTGGTATAATGCATGGAATGGTGAATACGAGTACTGATGGGTGATTCTAAGAAAAATATGGTGAAAATGGATGTAGAATGGTGAAAACGAGTATAGATGGATGGTTCTAATCAAAATATGGTGTGAATTAGGCACAGATTGGTGAAACCGAGTGTACATGGGTGATTCTAACCGAAATATGGTAAAAAAAGTGACATAGATTAGCGAAAACGAGTATAGATATATAATTTGTAACCGAAATAAGGTATAAAATGCTCGTATAATGGTGGAAATGAGCATCAATAAGGGATTCTAACTGAAATATGGGATAAAATGCACGTAGAATGATAAAAATGTGTATTTGGTGGGTAATTATAGTTGAATTAGGCATGGAATGGTGAAATGAGTTTTTGTGCGTGATTCTAAACGACCTATAGGGAAAATGGACGTAGAGTGGTGAAAAAGAGTATAGATAGGTTGTTCTATTCAAAATATGGTGTAGAACGGACGTAGACTAGTGAAACCGAGTGTAGATGCGTGATTCTAACCGAAATGTGGTAAAAAAAGAAGTGGCGTAGATTTGTGAAAACAAGTATAGAAATGTAATCTAGAAATAAATGTGCGATTCTAGTTAAAATTTCGTATAAAATGCGAGTACAACGATGAAAATGAGTATTAACGGGCAATTTGCATTGAATTATGGTACAAAGTAGGCATGGAATGGTGAAAACGAGTTTGGTGGGTCATTGTAACTGATATATTGTAAAAATGCACGTAGAATGGTGAAAACGAGTATAGATGGGTGGTTCTATTCAAAATATGGCGTAGAATTGGGGTAGATGCGTGATTCTAACCGAAACGTAGTTAAAAAGTGGCGTAGATTTGTGGAAACGAGTATATAAATGTAATTTCAAATCGAGTTAAGGTTTAAAATGCTCGTAGAATGGTGAAAAGGAATATAAATGTGCGATTCTTGTTGAAATATGTACCGAACGAGTATACAAAGATGCAAATGAGTATTATATGGATAACTATAACTGAAATACGACATAAAATAGGCCTAGAATGGTGAAAACGGGTATTTGTGGGTGATTGTAACAGAAATATGTTTTTGGTAGGCTAAGAATGGTGGAAACGAGTTTAGAAAGGTGGTTCTAATCGAAATATGGGGTAAAGTGGGGGTAGATTAGTGAAAAAGACTGTAGATGCATGATTATAACAGAAATGTGGTAAAAAAATTGCGTAGATTTGTGGAAACGAGTATAGAAATATAATTTATAACCGAAATAAGGTATCAAATTCTTGTAGAACGGTGAAAACGAGTATAAATTGTTCATTCTAATTGAAATATGGTATAAAATGCGCGTACAATGATGAAGAAGAGTATTAGATGGGTGATTATAATTGAATTATGGTACAGTGCGTGGAATGGTGAATACGAGTATTGATGGTTGATTCTATGCAGAATATGGTGAAAATAGATGTAGAATGGTGAAAATGAGTATAGATGGGTGGTTCTAATCAAAATATGGTGTGAATTAGGCGTAGATTGGTGAAACCGAGGGTACATGTGTGATTCTAACCGAAATATGCTAAAAAAAAGTGGCATATATTATCGAAAACGAGTATAGAAATATAATTTGTAACCGAAATAGGTATAAAATGCCCGTATAATGGTGGAAATGAGCGTCAATAAGAGATTCTAACTAAAATTCTGCGATAAAATGCGCGTAGAATGATAAAAATGCGTTTTCGGTGGGTAATTATAATTGAATTAGGTGTGGAATGGTGAAACGAGTTTTTGTGAGTGATTCTAAATGACCTATAGTGAAAATGGACGTAGAGTGGTGAAAACGAGTATAGATAGGTTGTTCTATTCAAAATATAGTGTAGAATAGACGTAGACTAGTGAAACCGAGTGTAGATGCGTGATTCTAACCGAAATGTGGTAAAAAAAAGTGGCATAGATTTGTGGAAACGAGTATAGAAATGTAATCTAGAAATAAATGTGTGATTCTAGTTGAAATTTGGTATAAAATGCAAGTACAATGATGAAAATGAGTATTAACGTGCAATTTGCATTGAATTATCGTAGAAAGTAGGCGTGGAATGGTGAAAACGAGTTTGGTGGATCATTGTAACTGATATATTGTAAAAATGGACGTAGAATGGTGAAAACGAGTATAGATAGGTGGTTCTATTCGAAATATGGCATAGAATTGGAGATTGGTAAAATCGAGTATAGATGTGTGAATCTAACCAAAACGTGGTTAAAAAGTGGCGTAGATTTATGGAAACTAGTATAGAAATAAAATTTCAAATCGAGGTAAGGTTTAAAATGCTCGTAGAATGATGAAAACGAGTATAAATGTGTGGTTCTTGTGGAAATATGGTACCGAACGAGCATAAAAAGATGCAAACAAATATTAGATAGATAACTATAACTGAAATATGATATAAAATTGGCCTAGAATGGTGAAAACGAGTATTTGTGGGTGATTATAACCGAAATATGCTTTTGGTAGGCTAAGAATGGTGAAAAAGAGTATAGATCGGTGGTTCTAATCGAAATATGGGATAAAGTGGGAGTAGATTGGTGAAAAAGACTGTAGATGTATGATTATAACAGAAATTTGGTAAAAAATCGCGTAGATTTATGGAAACAAGTATAGAAATATAATTTACAACCGAAATAAGGTAACAAATTCTCGTAGAACGATGAAAACGAGAATAAATGAATCATTCTAATTGAAATATGGAATAAAATGCGTGTACAATGATGAAGAAGAGTATTATACGGGTGATTATAATTGAATTATGGTATAGTGTATGGAATGGTGAATATGAGTATTGATGGGTTGATTCTAAGCCAAATATGGTGGAAATGGATGTAGAATAGTGAAAACGAGCATAGATGGGTGGTTCTAATCAAAATATGGTGTGAATTAGGCGTAGATTGGTGAAACCGAGTGTGCATGCGTGATTCTAACCGAAATATAGTAAAAAAGTGACATAGATTAGCGAAAACGAGAATAGAAATATGATTTGTAACCAAAATAAGGTATAATTGAATTATGGAATAAAATGCGCATAGAATGATAAAATGTGTATTCAGTGGGTAATTATAATTGAATTATGGCATAAAATAGGCGTGGAATGGTGAAACTAGTTTTTGTGGATGATTCTAAACGACCTATAGTGAAAAATGGATGTAGAGTGGTGAAAACGAGTATAGATAGGTTGTTCTATTCAAAATATGGTGTAGAACGGGCGTAGACTAGTGAAACCGAGTGTAGATGCGTGATTCTAACCGAAATGTGGTAAAAAAGAAGTGGCGTAGATTTGTGAAAATGAGTATAGAAGTATAATCAAGAAACAAATGTGTGATTCTAGTTGAAATTTGGTATAAAATGCGAGTACAATGATGAAAATGAGTGTTAACGGGCAATTTGCATTGAATTATGGTACAAAGAAGGCGTGGAATGGTGAAAACGAATTTGGTGGGTCAGTGTAACTGATATATTGTAAAAATGGACATAGTATGGTGGAAACGAGTATAGATGGGTGGTTCTATTCGAAATATGGCATAGAATTGGAGTAGATTGGTAAAATCGAGTGTTGATGCGTGATTCTAACCGAAATATGGTTAAAAAGTGGCATAGATTTGTGGAAACGAGTATATAAATGTAATTTCAAGTCGAGGTAATGTTTAAAATGCTCGTAGAATGGTGAAAACAAGTATAAATGTGTGGTTCTTGTTGAAATATGGTACCGAACGAGCATAGAAAGATACAAACGAGTATTAGATGGGTAACTATAACTCAAATATGATATAAAATAGGCCTAGAATGGTGAAAACGAGTATTTGTGGGTGATTATAACAGAAACATGCTTTTGGTAGGCTACGAATGGTGAAAACGAGTATAGATAGGTGGTTCTAATCGAAATATTGGGCAAAGTGGGGATAGACAGGTGAAAAAGAGTGTAGATGCATGATTATAACCGAAATATGGTAAAAAATCTCGTAGATTTGTGAAAACGAGTATAAAAACATAATTTGTAACCGAATAAGGTATCAAATTGTCGTAGAACGGTGAAAACGAGATAAATGAGTCATTCTAATTGAAATATGGTATAAAATGTGCGTACAATGATGAAAAAGAGTATTAGATGTGTGATTATAATTGAATTGTGGTATAATGCATGGAATGGTGAATACGAGTATTGATTGGTGATCCTAAGCAAAATATGGTGAAAATGGATGTAGAGTGGTGAAAACGAGTATAGATGGATGGTTCTAATCAAAATATGGTGTGAATTAGGCGTAGATTGGTGAAACCGAGTGTACATGCGTGATTCTAACCGAAATATGGTAAAAAAAATTGGCATAGATTAGCGAAAACGAGTATAGATATATAATTTGTAACCAAAATAAGGTATAAAATGCTCGTATAATGGTGGAAATGAGCATCAATAAGGGATTCTAAATGAAATATGGGATAAAATGCACGTAGAATGATAAAAATGTGTATTCGGTGGGTAATTATAATTGAATTAGGCGTGGAATGGTGAAAGGAGTTTTTGTGGGTGATTCTAAACGACCTATAGTGAAAATGGACGTAGAGTGGTGAAAACGAGTATATATAGGTTGTTCTATTCAAAATATGGTGTAGAACGGGCGTAGACTAGTGAAACCGAGTTTAGATGCGTGATTCTAACCGAAATATGGTAAAAAAAGTGGCGTAAATTTGTGGAAACGAGTATAGAAATGTAATCTAGAAATAAATGTGCGATTCTAGTTGAAATTTGGTATAAAATGCGAGTACAATGATGAAAATGATTATTAACGGGCAATTTGTATTGAATTATGGTACAACGTAGGCGTGGAATGGTGAAAACGAGTTTGGTGGGTCATTGTAACTGATATATTATAAAAAGGGACGTAGAATTGCGAAAACGAGTATAGATGGGTGGTTCTATTCGAAATATGGCAAAGAATTGGGATAGATTGGTAAAATCGAGTGTAGATGTGTGATTCTAACCGAAACGTGGTTAAAAGTGGCGCAAATTTGTGGAAACTAGTATAGAAATATAATTTCAATTCGAGGTAAGGTTTAAAATGCTCGTAGAATGGTGAAAACGAGTATAAATGTGTGGTTCTTGTTGAAATATGGTACCGAACGAGCATACAAAGATGCAAACGAATATGAGATGGGTAACTATAACTGAAATATGATATAAAATAGGCCTAGATTGGTGAAAACGAGTATTTGTGGGTGATTATAACCGAAATATGCTTTTAGTAGGCTAAGAATGGTGAAAACGAGTATAGATCGGTGGTTCTAATCGAAATATGGGGTAAATTGGGGGTAGATTGGTGAAAAAGACTGTAGATGCATGATTATAACAGAAATTTGGTAAAAAATCGCATAGATTTATGAAAACGAGTATAGAAATATAATTTATAACCGAAATAAGGTATCAAATTCTCGTAGAACGGTGAAAACGAGAATAAATGAGTCATTCTAATTAAAATATGGAATAAAATGCGTGTACAATGATGAAGAAGAGTATTAGACAGATGATTATAATTGAATTATGGTATATTGCATGGAAAGGTGAATACGAGTACTGATGGGTAGATTCTAAGCAAAATATGGTGGAAATGGATATAGAATGGTGAAAATGAGTATAAGTGGGTGGTTCTAATCAAAATATGGTGTGAATTAGGCGTAGATTGGTGAAACCGAGTGTGCATACATGATTCTAACCGAAATATGGTAAAAAAGTGGCATAGATTAGCGAAAACGAGTATAGAAATATGATTTGTAACCGAAATAAGGTATAATTGAATTATGGGATAAAATGCACGTAGAATGATAAAAATGTGTATTTCGTAGGTAATTATAATTGAATTATGGCATAAAATAGGCGAGGAATGGTGAAACGAGTTTTTGTGGGTGATTCTAAACGACCTATAGTGAAAAATGGACGTAGAGTGGTGAAAACGAGTATAGATAGGTTGTTCTATTCAAAATATGGTGTAGAACGGGCGTAGACTAGTGAAACCGAGTGTAGATGCGCGATTCTAACCGAAATATGGTAAAAAAAGAAGTGGCATCGATTTGTGGAAACGAGTATACAAATGTAATCTAAAAATAAATGTGTGATTCTAGTTGAAATATGGTATAAAATGCGAGTAAAATAATGAAAATGAGTATTAATGGACAATTTGCATTGAATTATGGTACAAAGTAGGCGTGGAATGGTGAAAACGAGTTTGGTGGGTCATTGTAACTGATATATTGTAAAAATGGACGTAGAATGGTGAAAACGAGTATAAATGGGTGGTTCTAAATATGGCGTACAATTGGAGTAGATTGGTAAAATCGAATGTAGATGCGTGATTCTAACCGAAACATGATTAAAAAGTGGCGTAGATTTGTGGAAACGAGTATAGAAATGTAATTTCAAATCGAGTTAAGGTTTAAAATGCTCGTAGAATGGTGAAAACGAGTATAAATGTGTGGTTCTTGTTGAAATATGGTACCGAACGAGCGTACAAAGATGCAAACGAATATTAGATGGGTAACTATAACTGAAATATGATATAAAATAGACCTAGAATGGTGAAAACGAGTATTTGTGGGTGATTACAACCGAAATATACTTTTGGTAGGCTAAGAATGGTGAAAACGAGTATAGATAGGTGGTTCTAATCGAAATATGGGTTAAAGTAGGGGTAGATTGGTGAAAAAGACTGTAGATGCATGATTATAACAAAAATTTGGTAAAAAATTGCGTAGATTTGTGGAAACAAGTATAGAAATATAATTTATAACCGAAATAAGATATCAAATTCTCGTAGAACGATGAAAACGAGAATAAATGAATCATTCTAATTGAAATATGGAATAAAATGCATGTACAATGATGAAGAAGAGTATTAGACGGGTGATTATAATTGAATTATGGTATAGTGCATGGAAAGGTGAATATGAGTATTGATCGGTTGATTCTAAGCAAAATATGGTGGAAATGGATGTAGAATGGTGAAAACGAGTATAGATAGGTGGTTCTAGTCAAAATATGGTGTGAATTAGGCGTAGATTGGTGAAACCGAGTGTGCATGCGTGATTCTAACCGAAATATGGTAAAAAGTGACATAGATTAGCGGAAAACGAGAATAGAAATATAATTTGTAACCAAAATAAGGTATAATTGAATTATGGGATAAAATGCACGTAGAATGATAAAAATGTGTATTCGGTGGGTAATTATAATCGAATTATGGCATAAAATAGGCGTGGAATGGTGAAACAAGTTTTTGTGGGTGATTCTAAATGACCTATAGTGAAAAATGGACGTAGAGTGGTGAAAACGAGTATAGATAGGTTGTTCTACTCAAAATATAGTGTAGAACGAGCGTAGACTAGTGAAACCGAGTGTAGATGGGTGATTCTAAACGAAATGTGGTAAAAAGAAATGGCGTAGATTTGTGAAAATGAGTATAGAAGTATAATCTAGAAACAAATGTGTGATTCTAGTTGAAATTTGGTATAAAATGCGAGTACAATGATGAAAATGAGTATTAACGGGCAATTTGCATTGAATTATGGTACAAAGTAGGCGTGGAATGGTGAAAACGAATTTGGTCGGTCAGTGTAACTGATATATTGTAAAAATGGACATAGTATGGTGAAAATGAGTATAGATGGGTGGTTCTATTCGAAATATGGCATAGAATTGGGGTAGATTGGTAAAATCGAGTGTCGATGTGTGATTCTAACCGAGACGTGGTTAAAAAGTAGCATAGATTTGAGGAAACGAGTATATAAATGTAATTTTAACTCGAGATAATGTTTAAAATGCTCGTAGAATGGTGAAAACAAGTATAAATGTGTGGTTCTTGTTGAAATATGGTACCGAACGAGCATACAAATATGCAAACGAGTATTAGATGGGTAACTATAACTGAAATATGATATAAAACAGGCCTAGAATGGGTGAAAACGAGTATTTATGGGTGATTATAACCGAAATACGCTTTTGGTAGGCTACGAATGGTGAAAACAAGTATAGATAGGTGGTTCTAATCGAAATATAGGGTAAAGTGGGGGTAGATTGGTGAAAAAGAGTGTAGATGCATGATTATAACCGAAATATGGTAAAAAAATCTCGTACATTTGTGAAAACGAGTATAGAAACATAATTTGTAACCGAGATAAATGAGTCATTCTAATTGAAATATGGTATAAAATGTGCGTACAATGATGAAAAAGAGTATTAGATGGGTGATTATAATTGAATTGTAGTATAATGCATGGAATGGTGAATACGAGTATTGATTGGTGATCCTAAGCAAAATATGGTGAAAATGGATGTAGAATGGTGAAAACGGGTATAGATGGATGGTTTTAATCAAAATATGGTGTGAATTAGGCGTAGATTGGTGAAACCGAGTGTACATGCGTGATTCTAACCGAAATATGGTAAAAAAAGTGGCATAGATTAGCGAAAACGAGTATAGATATATAATTTGTAACCGAAATAAGGTATAAAGTGCTCGTATAATGGTGGAAATTAGCATCATTAAGGGATTCTAAATGAAATATGGGATAAAATGCACGTAGAATGATAAAAATGTTTATTTGGTGGGTAATTATAGTTGAATTAGGCGTGGAATGGTGAAACGAGTTTTTGTGGGTGATTCTAAACGACCTATAGTGAAAATGGACGTAGAGTGGTGAAAATGAGTATAGATAGGTTGTTCTATTCAAAATATGGTGTAGAACGGGCGTAGACTAGTGAAACCGAGTGTAGATGCGTGATTCTAACATAAATATGGTAAAAAAGAAGTGGCGTAGATTTGTGGAAACGAGTATAGAAATGTAATCTAGAAATAAATGTGCGATTCTAGTTGAAATTTGGTATAAAATGCGAGTACAATGATGAAAATGATTATTAACGGGCAATTTGCGTTGAATTATGGTACAAAGTAGGCGTGGAATGGTGAAAACGAGTTTGGTGGGTCATTGTAACTGATATATTGTAAAAATGGACGTAGAATGGCGAAAACGAGTATAGATGGGTGGTTCTATTCAAAATATGGCATAGAATTGGGGTAGATTGGTAAAATCGAGTGTAGATGTGTGATTCTAACCGAAACGTGGTTAAAAGTGGCATCGATTTGTGGAAACTAGTATAGAAATATAATTTCAATTCGAGGTAAGGTTTAAAATGCTCGTAGAATGGTGAAAACGAGTATAAATGTGTGGTTCTTGTTGAAATATGGTACCGAACGAGCATACAAAGATGCAAACGAATATTAGATGGGTAACTATAACTGAAATATGATATAAAATAGGCCTAGAATGGTGAAAACGAGTATTTGTGGGTGATTATAACCGAAATATGCTTTTAGTAGGCTAAGAATGGTGAAAACGAGTATAGATCGGTGGTTCTAATCGAAATATGGGGTAAAGTGGGGGTAGATTGGTGAAAAAGACTGTAGATGCATGATTATAACAGAAATTTGGTAAATAATCGCATAGATTTATGGAAACGAGTATAGAAATATAATTTATAACCAAAATAAGTTATCAAATTTTCGTAGAATGGTGAAAACGAGAATAAATGAGTCATTCCAATTGAAATATGGAATAAAATGCGTGTACAATGATGAAGAAGAGTATTAGACAGGTGATTATAATTGAATTATGGTATATTGCATGGAAAGGTGAATACGAGTATTGATGGGTAGATTCTAAGCAAAATATGGTGGAAATGGATGTAGAATGGTGAAAACGAGTATAGATGGGTGGTTCTAATCAAAATATGGTGTGAATTAGGCGTAGATTGGTGAAACCGAGTATACATGCATGATTCTAACCGAAATATGGTAAAAAAAAATAGCATAGATTAGCGAAAACGAGTATAAAAATATGATTTGTAACCAGAAAAAGGTGTAATTGAATTATGGGATAAATTGCGCGTAGAATGATAAAAATGTGTATTCTGTGGGTAATTATAATTAAATTATGGCATAAAATAGGCGTGGAATGGTGAAACGAGTTTTCGTGGGTGATTCTAAACGACCTATAGTGAAAATGGACGTAGAGTGGTGAAAACGAGTATAGATAGGTTGTTCTATTCAAAATATGGTGTTGAACGGGCATAGACGAGTGTAGATGCATGATTCTACCCGAAATGTGGTAAAAAGAAGTGGCATAGATTTGTGAAAAAGAGTATAGAAATGTAATCTAGAAATAAATGTGTGATTCTAGTTGATATTTGGTATAAAATGCGAGTACAATGATGAAAATGAGTATTAACGGGCAATTTGTATTGAATTATGGTACAAAGTAGGCGTGGAATGGTGAAAACGAATTTGATGGGTCAGTGTAACTGATATATTGTAAAAATGGACATAGTATGGTGAAAACGAGTATAGATGGGTGGTTCTATTCGAAATATGGCATAGAATTGGGGTAGATTAGTGAAATCGAGTGTCGATGCGTGATTCTAACCGAAACGTGGTTAAAAAGTGGCATAGAATTGTGGAAACGAGTATATAAATGTAATTTCAACTCGAGGTAATATTTAAAATGCTCGTAGAATGGTGAAAACAAGTATAAATGTGTGGTTCTTGTTGAAATATGGTACCGAACGAGCATACAAAGATGCAAACGAATATTAGATGGGTAACTATAACTGAAATATGATATAAAATAGTCCTAGAATAGTGGAAACGAGTATTTGTGGGTGATTATAACCGAAATATGCTTTTGGTTGGCTAAGAATGGTGAAAACGAGTATAGATAGGTGGTTCTAATCTAAATATGGTATAAAGTAGGGGTAGATTGGTGAAAAAGAGTGTAGATGCGTGATTATAACAGAAATATGGTAAAAAATTCATGTAGATTTGTGGAAACGAGTATAGAAATATAATTTGTAACCGAAATAAGTTATCAAATTGTCGTAGAACGGTAAAAACGAGTTTAAATGAGTCATTCTAATTGAAATATGGTATAAAATGCGCATACAATGATGAAGAAGAGTAATAGATGGGTGATTAAAATTAAATTATGGTATAGTGCGTGGAATGGTATACGAGTATTGATGGGTGATTCTAAGCAAAATATGGTGAAAATGGATGTAGAATGGTGAAAACGAGTATAGATGGGTGGTTCTAATCAGAATATGGTGTGAATTAGGCGTAGATTGGTGAAACCGAGTGTACATGCGCGATTCTAACCGAAATATGGTAAAAAAAAAGTGGCATAGATTAGCGAAAACGAGTATAGAAATATGATTTGTAACTAAAATAAGGTGTAATTGAATTATGGGATAAAATGCGCGTAGAATGATAAAAATATGTATTCTGTGGGTAATTATAATTAAATTACGGCATAAAATAGACGTGGAATGGTGAAACGAGTTTTTGTGGGTGATTCTAAATGACCTATAGTGAAAATAGACGTAGAGTGGTGAAAACGAGTATAGATAGGTTGTTCTATTCAAAATATGGTGTTGAACGGGCATAGACGAGTGTAGATGCATGATTCTACCCGAAATGTGGTAAAAAAAAGTGGCGTAGATTTGTGAAAACGAGTATAAAATGTAATCTAGAAATAAATGTGTGATTCTAGTTGATATTTGGAATTAAATGCGAGTACAATGATGAAAATGAGTATTAACGGGCAATTTGCATTGAATTATGGTACAAAGTAGGCGTGGAATGGTGAAAACGAATTTGGTGGGTCAGTGTAACTGATATATTGTAAAAATGAACATAGTATGGTGAAAACGAGTATAGATGGGTGGTTCTATTCGAAATATGGCGTAGAATTAGGGTTAGATTGGTAAAATCGAATGTAGATGCATGATTCTAACCGAAACGTGGTTAAAAAGTGGCGTAGATTTGTGGAAAAGAATATAGAAATGTAATTTCAAATCGAGTTAAGGTTTAAAATGCTCGTAGAATGATGAAAACGAGTATAAATGTGTGGTTCTTGTTGAAATATGGTACCGAACGAGCATACAAACATGCACACGAATATTAAATGGGTAACTATAACTGAAATATGATATAAAATAGGCCTAGAATGGTGAAAACGAGCATTTATGGGTGATTATAACCGAAATATGCTTTTGGTAGGCTAAGAATGGTGAAAACGAGTATAGATTGGTGGTTCTAATCGAAATATGGTGTAAAGTGGGGGCAGATTGGTGAGAAAGAGTGTAGATGCGTGATTATAACCGAAATATTGTAAAAAAATCGCATAGATTTGTGGAAACAAGTATAGAAATATAATTTGTAACCGAAATAAGGTATTAAATTGTCGTAGAACGGTGAAAACGAGTATAAATGAGTCATTCTAATTGAAATATGGTATAAAATACGCGTACAATGATGAAGAAGAGTATTAGATGGGTGATTAAAATTGAATTATGGTATAGCACGTGTTATGGTGAATACGAGTATTGATGGGTGATTCTAAGCAAATATGGTGAAAATGGATGTAGAATGGTGAAAACGAGTATAGATGGGTGGTTCTAATCAGAATATGGTGTGAATTAGGCGTAGATTGGTAAAACCGAGTGTACATGCATGATTCTAATCGAAATATGGTAAAAAAAAGTGGCATAGATTAGCGAAAACGAGTATAGAAATATGATTTGTAACCAAAATAAGGTGTAATTGAATTATGGGATAAAATGCGCGTAGAATGATAAAAATGTATATTCTGTGGGTAATTATAATTAAATTATGGCATAAAAAAAAGTGGCATAGATTAGCGAGCGAAAGATGGGAGGCCTCTTTAAGTCCCGTTTACCCCTTTTCCTTTAAAATTATAGAAAAAAGTAATACAATTCGTCCAAGGTGATGAAATCTCTTTCTTTATGAAAAAATACGTTACGAAAAGTTTACCGAGCCCCCGTACCTCGATTCTTCGCTGCTTGTCCATTCGGCTTAGAGCTTTCCATTTTAGATTATGCTTGAAAAATATGGCTTTTCTACTAAGACTGCTCTGCAGGATTCTTTCGGGAGTTTGAAGACCATCCAATTTCAACAAAAAAGACAAGGTACCGTTTTGTCTTTTTGGTTGCGGTGGAAGCGGATCGTTGAGATCAAATTGACAGGTCGGGAATTAGATCATCATTTGACTCAAGCTCCACCAGTGCCTGTGACAAAGCAGTGGAAGACGAGTTAATAAGCCAGAAAAAGAGTAAGAGAAGGACCTAGCATGTCAAAAAAAAGCTTTGCTGGCACAAACCGACTTTCTTTTCCTCTATCTGGCCAAAACTGATGCGAATGGACCTACATGATTAGGCACTTTAGCCATTCAGCCATGGATGGTAGGGAGTGAGCTAGGTTTTTTTGGTCTTCCTTCTCGAGCTTCTATACCTCATTTCATCTACTGCTTTCCTTTGTGTTACATGAAATGAGGGGCCCCTCTCACTTAAAGGCAGCCTCCTAACCCGTAGAACCCGCTTGCCCGGTGGATGAGAAAGCGTACTTCGTCCTCAAAACCTGATCTGTATGCAGCAGGAAAGAGAAAAGGGTAAGTCAAAGAGAGTCAACCAACCCAAATATGACCTACTGTTGTCCCTTCACTTCTTCTTAAGTGCGAGCCGCAGATCGGGAAAGGAAGCATTCAGTGATGCCGGAGACTTTGGGCTTGGCTTGGAATATAGAATGAATGAAATTTAAATTGGTATCGATTCTGATAAAACTTTTGCCTCACTGGGAAAGGTGACTTTTGTACGGGCTCTGATTGCAGTTGCCACAGTGAGAAAATAGCCTTCGTTCTAGTGAGATGTGGGGAATGCTTTTCTGTGCCAGAGAAGCAGAGAAGAAGCGAGAGAGAGAGCTTCGCCAATAGATAAGGAGTACGGTACTGAGACCATAAAATGAACAGGCGACCGTGCCGGAAGGGTATCAAAAGTGAGGCAAACGCAACATGAGGCGACCGAAGGTACCTTTTCATGAACCGTACGAAGGAAAGAAAGTCAAGACTTTCGTGATGCAAATTAAGCGAGAAAGGGAAGAATTTTCTCACACTACTGATCAT
Source organism: Iris pallida (assembly GCA_029216955.1). Classification (NCBI taxonomy): domain Eukaryota; kingdom Viridiplantae; phylum Streptophyta; class Magnoliopsida; order Asparagales; family Iridaceae; genus Iris; species Iris pallida. Next base: position 55,762 of record JANAVB010017784.1, read on the forward strand.
GAAAGCGACTGGCTTTGATTTCGTATGTCACTACGCCACTTTTTTTACTACATTTCGGTCAGAATCATGCATCTACACTCGGTTTCACTAGTCTACGCCCGTTCTATGCCATATTTTGAATAGAACAACCTATCTATACTTGTTTTCACCATTCTACGTCTATTTTCACTATAAGTCATTTAGAATCAAACACAAGTTTCACCATTTTACGCCTATTTTTTACCATATTTCGGTTAGAATCACGCATTTACACTCGGTTTCACCAATCTATGCCTAATTTACACCATATTTTGATTAGAACCACCCATCTACACTCGTTTTCACCATTCTACAACCATTTTTTACCATAGTTTGCTTAGAATTACCCATCAATACTCATATTCACCATTCCACGTACTATACCACAATTTAATTATAATTACCCATCTAATACTATTCTTCATCATTGTACGCGCATTTTATACCATATTTCAATTAGAATGACTCATTTATACTTCTTTTCACCGTTCTACGAGACTTTGATACCTTTTTCGGTTACAAATTATATTTCTATACTCGTTTCCACAAATCTATGCAATTTTTTTACTATATTTCGGTTATAATGATGCATCTACACTCTTTGTCACCAATCTACCCCCACTTCACACCATATTTCGATTAGAACCACCTATCTATACTCGCTTTCACCATTTTTAGCCTACCAAAAGCATATTCGGCTATAATCACCCACAGATATTCGTTTTCACCATTCTAGGCCTATTTTATATTATATTTCAGTTATAGTTACCCATCTAATACTTGTTTGCATCTTTGTATGCTCGTTCGGTACCATATTTCAATAAGAACCACACATTAATACTCGTTTTAAAAATTCTACGAGCATTTTAAACCTTACTTCGATTTGAAATTACATTTCCATACTCGTTTCCACAAATCTATGCCACCTTTAACCACGTTTCGGTTAGAATCACGCACCTACACTAGATTTTACCAATCTACCCTAATTCTACACCATATTTCGAATAGAACCACCCATCTACACACGTTTTAACCATTCTACGTCCATTTTTACAATATAACAGTTACAATCACCCACCAAACTCGTTTTCACCATTCCACGCCTACTTTGTACCATAATTTAGTGCAAATTGCCCGTTAATACTCATTTTCAACATTGTAGTCGTATTTTATACCAAATTTCAACTATAATCACACATTTATTTCTAAATTACATTTCTATACTCGTTTTCACAAACCTATGCCACTTTTTTACCATATTTTGGTTAGAATCACGCATCCATATTCGGTTTCACTAGTCTACGCCCGTTCTACACCATATTTTGAATAGAACAACCTATCTAACTCGTTTTCACCATTCTACGTCTATTTTCCCTATAGGTCATTTAGAATCACCCACAAAAACTCGTTTCACCATTCCTTGCCTATTTTATGCCATAATTCAATTATAATTACCCACCGAATACACATTTTTATCATTCTACGCGCATTTTATCCCATATTTAAGTTAGAATCCCTTATTGCTGCTCGTTTTCACCATTATATGAGCATTTATACCTTATTTTGGTTAGAAATTATATTTCTATACTCGTTTTCGCTAATCTATGCTACTTTTTTTTATCATATTTCGGTTAGAATCACGCATGTACACTCGGTTTAACCAATCCAAGCTAAATTGTTACTATATTTTGATTAGAACCACCCATCTATACTCGTTTTCACCATACTAGATCCATATTCGCCATAGTTTGCTTAGAATCATCCATCAATACTCGTATTCACCATTCCACGCACTATACCACAATTCAATTATAATCACCCATCTAATACTCTTCTTCATAATTGTACGCGCATTTTATACCATATTTCAATTAGAATGACTCATTTATACGTGTTTTCACCGTTCTACGAGAATTTGATACCTTTTTCGGTTACAAATTATATTTCTATACTCGTTTCCACAAATCTACGCGATTTTTTTTACCATATTTCGGTTATAATCACGCATCTACACTCTTTTTCACCATTCTACCCCTACTTCACACCATATTTCGATCAGAACCACCTATCTATACTCGTTTTCACCATTCTTAGCCTACCAAAAGCATATTTCGGTTATAATCACCCACAAATACTCGTTTTCACCATTCTAGGCCTATTTTATATCATATTTCAATTATAGTTACCCATCTAATACTCATTTGCATCTTTGTGTGCTCGTTCGATACCATATTTCAACAAGAACCACACATTAGTACTAGTTTTTACCATTATACGAGCATTTTAAACCTTACTTCGATTTGAAATTTCAATTCTATATTCGTTACCACAAATCTACGCCACTTTTTAACCACGTTTCGGTTAGAATCACGCATCTACACTAGATTTTACCAATCTACCCCACTTCTACACCATATTTCGAATATAACCACCCATCTATACTCGTTTTTACCATTCTATGTCCTTTTTACAATATATCAGTTACAATCACCCACCAAACTCGTTTTCACCAGTCCACGCCTATTTTGTACCATAATTCAATGCAAATTGCCCGTTAATACTCATTTTCATTATTGTACTCGCATTTTATACCAAATTTTAACTAGAATCCCACATTTATTTATAAATTACATTTCTATACTCGTTTCCACAAATCTGTGCCACTTTTTTTCCACATTTTGGTTAGAATCACGCATCTACACTCGATTTCACATGTCTACGCCTGTTCTACACCATATTTTGAACAGAACAACCTATCTATACTCGTTTTCACCATTCTACGTCCATTTTCACAATAGGTCGTTTAGAATCACCCACAATAACTTATTTCACCATTCCACGCCTATTTTATGCCTTAATTGAATTATAATTACCCACCGAATACACAATTTTTCCATTCTACGCGCATTTCATCCCATATTTCAGTTAGAATCCCTTATTGATGCTCGTTTTCACCATTATACGAGCATTTTATACCTTATTTTGGTTACAAATTATATTTCTATACTTCTTTTTGCTAATCTATGCCACTTATTTTTACCATATTTTGGTTAGAATCACGCTTGTACACTCAGTTTCACCAATCTACGCCGAATTTACACCATATTTTGATTAGAACCACCCATCTATACTCGTTTTCACCATTCTAGATCCATTTTCGCCATAATTTGCTTAGAATCACCCATCAATACTCGTATTCACCATTCCACGCACTATACCACAATTCAATTATAATTACCCATCTAATACTCTTTTCATCATTGTACGCGCATTTTATACCTTATTTCAATTAGAATGACTCATTTTTACTCGTTTTCACCGTTCTACGAGAATTTGATACCTTTTTCGGTTACAAATTATATTTCTATACTAGTTTCCTCAAATCTTTGCGATTTTTTTTACCATATTTCGGTTATAATCGCGCATCTACACTCTTTTTCACCAATCTATCCCCACTTCACACCATATTTCGATCAGAACCACCTATCTATACTCGTTTTCACCATTCTTAGCCTACCAAAAGCATATTTCGGTTATAATCACCCATAAATACTCGTTTTCACCATTCTAGGCCTATTTTATATCATATTTCAGTTATAGTTACATATCTAATACTCGTTTGCATCTTTGTATGCTCGTTCGGTACCATATTACAACAAGAACCACCCATTAGTATTCGTTTTTTACCATTCTACGAGCCTTTTAAACCTTACTTCGATTTGAAATTACAATTCTATACTCGTTTCCACAAATCTACGCCACTTTTTAACCAAGTTTCGCTTAGAATCACGCATCTACACTAGATTTTACCAATCTACCCAATTCTACACCATATTTTGAATAGAACCACCCATCTATACTCGTTTTTACCATTCTACGTCCATTTTACAATATATCAGTTACAATCACCCACCAAACTCATTTTTACCAGTCCACGCCTATTTTGTACCATAATTCAATGCAAATTGCCCGTTAATACTCATTTTCATTATTGTACTCGCATTTTATACCAAATTTCAACTAGAATCCCACATTTATTTATAAATTACATTTCTATACTCGTTTTCACAAATCTGTGCCACTTTTTTTCCACATTTCGGTTAGAATCTTGCATCTACACTCGATTTCACATGTCTACGCCTGTTCTACACCATATTTTGAACAGAACAACCTATCTATACTCGTTTTCACCATTCTACGTCCATTTTTACAATAGGTCGTTTAGAATCACCCACAAAAACTCGTTTCAACCATTCCACGTCTATTTTATGCCTTAATTCAATTATAATTACCCACCGAATACACATTTTTTTCATTCTACGCGTATTACATCCCATATTTCAGTTAGAATCCCTTATTGATGCTTGATTTCACCATTATACGAGCATTTTATACCTTATTTTGGTTACAAATTATATTTCTATACTTGATTTTGCTAATCTATGCCACTTATTTTTATCATATTTCGGTTAGAATCACGCTTTTACACTCAGTTTCACCAATCTACGCCGAATTTACACCATATTTTGATTAGAACCACCCATCTATACTCGTTTTCACCATTCTAGATCCATTTTTGCCATAATTTGCTTAGAATCACCCAGCAATACATGTATTCACCATTCCACATACTATACCACAATTCAATTATAATCACCCATTTAATACTCTTTTTCATCATTGTACGCGCATTTTATACCATATTTCAATTAGAATGACTCATTTCTACTCGTTTTCACCGTTCTACAAGAATTTGATACCTTTTTCGGTTACAAATTATAGTTCTATACTAGTTTCCACAAATCTACGTGATTTTTTTTACTATATTTCGGTTATAATCGCGCATCTACACTCTTTTTCACCAAACTACCCCCACTTCACACCATATTTCGATCAGAACCACCTATCTATACTCGTTTTCACCATTCTTAGCCTACCAAAAGCATATTTCGGTTATAATCACCCGCAACTACTTATTTTCACCATTCCAGGCCTATTTTATATCATATTTCAGTTATAGTTACCCATCTAATACTCGTTTGCATCTTTGTATGCTCGTTCGGAACCATATTTCAACAAGAACCACACATTTGTACTCGTTTTTACCATTCTACGGACATTTTAAACCTTACTTCGATTTGAAATTACAATTCTATACTCGTTTCCACAAATATACGCCACTTTTTAACCACGTTTCGGTTAGAATCACGCATCTACACTAGATTTTACCAATCTACCCCAATTCTACACCATATTTCGAATAGAACCACACATCTATAATCGTTTTCACCATTCTACGTCCATTTTTACAATATATCAGTTACAATCACCCACCAAACTCGTTTTCACCATTCCACGCCTACTTTGTACCATAATTCAATGCAAATTGCCCGTTAATACTCATTTTCATCATTGTACTCGCATTTTATACCAAATTTCAACTAGAATCCCACATTTATTTCTAAATTACATTTCTATACACGTTTCCATAAATCTGTGCTACTTTTTGTTTCTATATTTCGGTTAGAATCACGCATCTACACTCGTTTTCACTTGTCTACGCCCGTTCTACACCATATTTTGAACAGAACAACCTATCTATACTCGTTTTCACCATTCTACGTCCATTTTCACTATAGGTCGTTTAGAATCACCTATAAAAACTCGTTTCACCATTCCACGCCTATTTTACGCCTTAATTCAATTATAATTACCTACCGAATACATATTTTTTTCATTGTACGCGCATTTCATCCCATATTTCAGTTAGAAACCCTTATTGATGCTCGTTTTCACCATTATACGAGCATTTATACCTTATTTTGGTTACAAATTATATTTTTATACTTGTTTGGCTAATCTATGCCACTTATTTTTACCATATTTTGGTTAGAATCACGCATGTACACTCGGTTTCACCAGTCCACGCCTAATTGTTACCATATTTTGATTAGAACCACCCATCTATACTCGTTTTCACCGTTCAAAATCCATTTTTGCCATAGTTTTCTTAGAATCATCATCAATACTCGTATTCACCTTTCACGCACTATACCACAATTCAATTATAATCACCCATCTAATACTCTTCTTCATCATTGTACGCGCATTTTACCATATTTCAATTAGAATGACTCTTTTGTACTCGTTTTCACTGTTCTACGAGAATTTGATACCTTCTTCGGTTATAAATTATATTTCTATACTCGTTTCCATAAATCTACTCGATTTTTTAACCATATTTCGGTTATAATCACGCATCTACACTCTTTTTCACCAATCTACCCCCACTTCACACCATATTTCGATCAGAACCACCTATCATACTCGTTTTCACCATTCTAGCCTACCAAAAGCATATTTCGGTTATAATCACCCACAAATACTCGTTTTCACCATTCTAGGCCTATTTTATCCATATTTCAGTTATAGTTACCCATCTAATACTCGTTGCATCTTTGTATGCTCGCCGGTACCATATTTCAACAAGAACCAGACATTAGTACTCGTTTTTACCATTCTATGAGCATTTTAAACCTTACTTCGATTTGAAATTACAATTCTATGCTCGTTTCCACACACCTACGCCACTTTTTAACCACGTTTCGGTTAGAATCACGCATCTACACTAGATTTTACCAATCTACCCCAATTCTACCCATATTTCGATAGAACCACCCATCTATACTTGTTTTCACCATTCAACGTCCTTTTTACAAAATCAGTTACAATCACCCACCAAACTCGTTTTCACCATTCTACGCCTACTTTGTAGCATAATTCAATGCAAATTGTCCGTTAATACTCATTTTCATCATTGTTACTCGCAATTTATACCAAATTTCAACTAGAATCATACATTATTTCTAATTTACATTTCTATACTCGTTTCCACAAATCTACGCCACTTTTCCATACCATATTTTGGTTAGAACCCCATCTATACTGATTTCACTAGTCTACGCTCGTTCTCCACCTATTTTGAATAGAACAATCTATCTATACTCATTTTCACCATTCGATATCCATTTTCACTATTCGGTACCATATTTCAACAAGAACCACACATTTATATCGTTTTCAACATTCTACGAGCATTTTAAACCTTACTTCAATTTGAA
>JANAVB010017785.1:0-54358 GCA_029216955.1 Iris pallida
AATATAAAGACATATATATTCATATAGTGTGATGATAATATATATATATATATATATATATATATATATTAAAAAAATATAATATATATATTATATATATATATAATATATATATATATATATATTTATATATAATATATATATATATATATAATAAAGAAAAGAAAAAGGAAGAAAGAACAATAGCTAACAACCCATGCAGCCCCACCCGAGCAAAAGCTCCCAGTAGCAAACCCGGCCCATAACCGAAAATCTCAACCACACGAGCAAACTCAAAATCCCGACCCCCTGTGTGCAGTGTATATATATATACGCGATGGGTTCTTCAAAACCCTAAAACCCTAACCAACACCCGCGCCCTCACCCCAGGCTACTGGCGAACCACCCGATAGCCGCACACCGCCGCCGTGCGACGCCGTCGGCCGGCCGAGCGCGGGCCGCGCACACATGTGCGTGTGGAGGAACGACAGCAACAGCCCTGGTCGAACAAACTTCGCGATCCGAGAACTCCCTCCACGTTCGTTCGTTTCACAAACGAATTTCTCCGGTATGTAGTCAACCTAACCGACTTCTTTTCCGTTCAGATAGTTTGTTTTATTTCGCGATGTGCGCGTCGTAAATCGATTCCCAAAATTGAGAAAAATATCAAAATTCTGAGTATAGAGACTGTCCTAAAGTCCCCAGTTTGAGTCTCGATTTCTTGTGAACCAGTGATCGATTTCGAAATCCATTTGAATAGGTTTATAGACAACATATAGGGCTAGAGAACCCTTTTACAGAAATCAAATTGGATCACTATGCGCCGAGCAATCGGTTTCCCAATATTGAGAAAAACCTGTTTTAAAAACTTGAAAAACCATCCACACGACGTGCGCCCCGCCATTTCGGGCGACGTGGTCGCGAACCGGAAGTATCGAAATCTACGTAATGGCTTCGTGGTCGTGTGGGTTTTGACGGAATTGCGCGACGAATTTAAGGCGTATCCGTCAAAATTTCCCGTATCGTACACTTTGCAAATTCTCCAATTACTTCGTACACGCTCGTCAGATCGAGACAAAACTTGCGCCAACAGGACCATATCATTTTTCTGGTCCTGTATGCCAAGTTTGGTCCAATTCTGAGACAGTTGAATCGTACATCGTTTTGCGGGCCCCACGGTCCCACTCAACGGGCAATTTTTTGCACGGCCTGCCGGAATCCAACTCTGGACATACGGTTGGATTTGTATCAAAAAATCGGATCCATAGACATGTAGTTTGATGACTTTAGAGACCATTGATTTTGGTACGTTTTTCGGTGCAAAACGGGTCCAACGGCGGTTATCATTTTTGCCCGAAATTACCGTTTTGCCCCTCTGTCCAGAATTGGACTTAAAGACAGGCGATTCTAGCTATTTTGACTATTCTGAGAACATTGATAATATTTATTTCAGCTTTCGGGGACTGTTGTACGAGTTTTGACTATTGTGGCATTCTGAGTGGTTCAGATTATCGGTTACACCAGCTTGGAGTACATGATGGCCATGATAAAGTACATGAACATGACATACTCGATGTATCCGAGAGGATAATATCGCATGAAAAGATCCAGAGGATACTAATCCGTGTGAACATCGTGTCAGCATCAAGTATACTAGTCTATAACAAGAGAACATATCCAAAGAAGTATGAAAAGATCAGAGAATGTACTTGCCTGTGGTCCTGTGTCCCTCCATTGCAGACCTTTGATTTTTGGAAAAATTTATGAAATGCCCAAAAACCGCAAAAAGTTTTATGAAAAATCCACCACAAAATAATATTTTATCGCGTGCCCAGAATTAGGAAAAATATATAAAGGGGTTCGGAATGACCTTTTTGATTATTCCTCTTCTTTCGTAAGCTGCTCACTTTCTGATCTAGGTTTATTTCTCCAAAATCTTCAAACCTTGCTTCAAAAATTCGTCAGTGACTCTCCATTCGCAATCTTCACACCATGTCGTCATCATCAGTTCCCACTTCATTATCATTAGCAGCATCAACTGGCCATTCTTCGTGTTAAAATGCAGGAGAATGGCCATTTTGCGACAAATCAGAGAATGATCATTCTCCGTGTTCAAGAGTTTTCCGTTCTTCTTCAAAACGATGCTCACTCTTATAGAGAAGAAGAATATCTTCTCTTCACAATTGACCTTATAGCCAGAAAACTTCAAATCTCTCCACGAAGATGATGATGATGAATGATGATCCGAGTTCGACTGAAAAAAAGTACAGTGAACTACGAACGATCTTTGCGATCTCTGCTAAAGATAAGAGCAATGAAATTCAGATCTCTCGTGAAGAAGAAGAAGAAGACGAAAATCGCAATCCAAATCTATGTTTGTGAATATATATATATATATATATATATATATATATATATATATATATATATATATATATATATATGACCAAATTTGTGCGAAGGGGTAGTTATGGTATTATCAAAATGGCAATTTTGTAAATACAGAGCATCTAAAGGGAATCTTGGAATATTTAACGTGAAAATATATAATTTTGGGTATTTTATAAAATCCATCCTGCGGATGAGTTTTTCATAAACTCCCACCCCGAAATTGGGTATTTAAGCAATTTTCAGTTATTTTTTTTCTCATATATATATATATATATATATATATATATATATATATATATATATATATATATAATACGATTCAAAATGAGCCGTTTAAACAATATGTATATTCTTACATAATTTTAAATTTTAAATTTTTAAAAAATTAAATAAATTTTAACTAATTTTTTAAATATCTAATATTATCTAACTATAGCCAACATTTCTAAGTCATGTAGTTAAGGTGGAAGATATTTGTCCTAGGATCACATGACAACTTTATCTATAGTAAATTTTAATTTTAATTATTTTTAATAAAAAAATTTACGTGTGTGCAATGGAAGTGCACGTTACAGTAGTCTATAATCTTTCTTGTGTTTGCATGTTTTTTTTTCCTCTCATCATATTCCTTTCATTAATAACTAACAGTTACCTTTCTTTCTCAGATCCATCAAAATAACATTTGGATCTTAGAGTGACCATTAATTAACAGCCTTTATATTCATCCAACATGAAAGAGAATTCCGTTAATGCATCATCCTCTACAAAGAAAACTCCGAAGGAAAAAAAGAAGAAAAAAGAAGTCAGTCAAATTATTTACATTCATGCTTCACTGAGCACCTAGCGCTGGAGTAGTAACCCTCGTCGAGGAAACCGTCATCGAAATTCTTGGAATAGCTGACTGCGTCGTAGCCGAAGTTGTTGCCGGTCCTCTGAGAGTGGCCGCTGCTGGTGCTGCTGCAGATGAAGCTCTTCTTCCTCCTCAGCTTCCTTCCTTCTCTGATCAAGCTCCTCACCACTCGTCTCCACCTCCTGCTGCTGCTCCTGCAGTAGCCATCAACCGGAGCTAGACTCAGACCCCCCTCCTCCTCCTCCTCTTCCTCTGCCAGCTCTCTTTGACCATCGAGCATGTGGAAGCCTGAAGGCCGACTGCAGTAGTAATCCCTGGAGTGAAGGGGGAGGCAACAAGGAGACGTCGACATGCCACAGCTCCATGTGTGTGATGACTTCCCTGAGCTCATCTCATACTCGGGAGAGAGAATTAAGGAGGTGGTTACTATTTTTTAGGCAATCTGTTGTGTCTTATATATAAGAGCGCAAAAAAGAAGTATTCTTGCATATGTAAGGAGGGGATGCAAAAATCCCACAGGAACTCGTGAGTTTTTTAAATTTAAAAACTCAGACCACTACTAGCCGTTCGATTACATATATGTCGTCTCTTCATTTTGTTCACGGACTTGAATAGAAAAAAAAAAAAAAAAATCAATGACCTAAGTGCAAAATTAATGTCACCTGTTGTAAATTTCTATTTGAGTTCCTGTAGTCAAACTCGGTAAGGATGATATTACCTGTACCAGGGGTAGACCCGTTATGGATAGTCGAAAATTCGAATCCGATTCGATTTCATATCCGAACTTTCGAATAATGTTCGGATATCGGATTCGGATATCCGAATATTTTTCATATATTGTCTTTTTTCGGATACGAATTCGGATATTAAGATATTCGAATCCGTTAATATCCGATCGGACTTTAAATTACAAATTTTGGATATCGAATTCGGATATCGGATTCGGATATCCGAAATTTTATTTATATTATAGTATAATGTATATATAATATATATTAATTAATAGAGAAGATTAAAAAAATTCATTCTCAATTGACTTTTACATAAATCAATTATAATATAATTTATATATAATAGTAATATATATTAATTACAATTTATAATAGAAGAAGAAAGGACTCAAATACGTAGAGCAATTGACTTTGGTTTTCGGATATTCGGATATAACTAAAATTTTAATATTTTGGATTTTGGATTTCGGATATTCGAATAATAGCATTCGATTTTTTTTTAGTTAATCGGATCGGATATTATCCGATATCTGTTAAACTAGACGGATACGGATTCGAAGTGTCAAAAGAGATATTTGTTCGGATATCGGATCGGATTCGAATATTACAAAAAAAAAAAAAAATCGGACACGGATACGAATATTGTTCTGTACGTACCGATAAGCATCCGTTGACACCCCTACTCAGGCGTGAGATTAATACTAAAAATCGAATAGACTGAACTTTTAAAACTATGAAATCGAAATTGAATAGTAATTAGCCACAACTGAAACCGATTGGCGATTCGGTTTACTCTGTTTATTTGGTTTGTTCTTTTGGACTATTTTTATTGTTTAATGGACTTGACCCAAGGTTGAAATTATGGTCAAAATATATTAAAAATATAATTTTTATACATTCGTTCGTTGTATTTCAAATTATGACCCAAAGTTGAACTAGTTGTTAAATTACTAAAATTGGACTTTAAGACGCATTCATAACATTATTACTTTCAAAACACACACAAAAATATACACATATTTAACCATAAAATATGAATAAAATCGAGGGTATTTACATTATTTTGCAAGTCTTATTCAACTTTTCGGTTTTCGACCGAAACCGAATGCAAATAAATTTTTTTAATATTTTCAAAATCGAAATCGAACCGAATATTTTTTCAAACTAAACCGAATTTCTTATTTGGTTTAGTTGTCGATCCAAAACCTAATAATGCTCACCCCTGCTTATACTACACATATTACTACTTAGTCAACTAGCGTATATCCCTGTGCATGTAACATCCAGGATTCCAGGTCAATCAGGTGCATTGGAGTCATATCAGGTGCATTGGAGTCATATCATCAAAATTGTATATCAGATTGATCTTAAGCCGGCTTAAATTGTTCCAATCACTTCTCATGTATGTCAATTTTTGCTTTATCCATAGTGTCCGTACATGAGTGACATAGATAATTACTTATTATACCTATCTGAAAATGTCAATATCATATATTATATTATATTATATTCTTATCTGTATATATACTCTTACTACTACTGGTTATACCGGAGCTACAGTGACAACAATTTTTTTTTTTTTTTTTTCCTTTTTTTCCTCTTTGATGCACAGTTAAAATATTCTCATTGTACAAAGTTGCGAGTAGAAACAGAATGAGAGAATCTAGTACCTCTATTCTGCACCCATGTGAGATATGCTAAAGTGAAGGTGAGGCTTATGAATTTGTGGGGGTGAGTCCAAATTAGTGCAGAGCTACTACGCATGGATAGACACGAGGGGAGATGGTATGGACTGAGCTGTTGGTTTTTGCAGTAGGTGGTTTTGGTGCAAAACCAAAATTTCCCCAGCTCAGCTGCACTGATCTGATCCTCCCTTCTCTCTTCCATTATTGTTTGGTTGATTGAACATTTAGCGGTCAGATGACCCAGAAAACATGTGTTCACTCCCACAGGAGACATCAAGTGATGGGCTGGCTGATCTATACACATTTTGGAAGTATCTGTTGTATGATATGTCGAAAAAAATCAAATTTCCTCCTAACCTTATTTTTACTCAATTCATTGGCTACTTAACTAGTCATTATATTCATGTTAAATGACTATTATTTGTTGTTGAATATGACTAGATTTATTAACCTATTAAATCCTATTAACCCTTACCCTCTTTAGTTTTTTGTAACGGCAAATTTATTAGCCTATTCAATAATTTTAAATGGTTTTTATTAGTTGGCTTTGGGTATGGTTTCCTCTAGATGTATATATATCTATCATGGTTGCTCTATAGAAGAGATAGACATATAGAAAAATGACTAACAAAGTTCTTCATTTTTTCATCCTCCTACCTCCTTTCATTTCTATTCCAATTGTTTCTACTCTGGGCAAGAGCTAAGTCAGGGTCATTCTCCCGGAGTTGTGTGTAACAATGGGAAGCCGGTAGCAAGAGGGTTTTACCACTAGGAGGATTCGAGAGGAAGTCTGCACATAGACCTCGAATATTCTCTTAGGGCAATGCTTCGTGCATGACTTCCCCGTAGACCGGTAACTCTAATCTTTTGTTATATTGTTTACAGGAATCAAGATATATTTTTTTTATCTAACAGTATCACAGCCTATATTGTCACTAATTTTCTCACAAGAGGTCTCTCCACCAGATCATACATATGTTGGGTATATAGCCTTTTGTTTTGGTTTTTAGTCCCACATCGGCTAGAAAGGAATGTGTATCTCCATATATATGAGTCTTTACTCTTTATGGAGATGCACATGTAGTGCACATGGGTGTGTGCCATGTGGGATTAATTATTAATGGTATAAAGGCTTAATCAACAATTAATAAGCTGTAAGCTTTTTGCTCTTGGAAAATTTATTTTCATAGGAGCTAAGCCCCGTTGGGGCTTAGCGACTCGGACTCGGACTCGGCCTCGGACTCGGACTCGGGCTCGGGCTCGGGCTCGGACTCGGGCTCAAGGGCTCATGAGGCGTGATGTGGCGTTTTGTTGGCGCACTTTGCACTTAGCACGTCAGCATCGTCGCTAGGCGCATAGTGCGCTTAAGTTGCGCTCGTTGCGCGACCACGTTGCGCGGCCAGTTACGCGAGCCCAGTTACGCTGGCCCAGTTACGCAGTCCAGTACGCGCAGTGTGCGCAGCGTACGCAGCGTACGTAGAGTGCGCAGTGTGCGCAGCGTACGCAGCGTACGTAGAGTGCGCAGTGTGCGCAGCGTACGCAGTGTGCGTAGAGTGCGTATGTGCGTATGGCTGGCTGCATATTAGAGCGGGAACGGTTGCAGCAGTTGCTGCATGTTCAGGAGTGGTTCTGCCACTATCCTGAAGTTCAGGCAACTGCTTGGCAACCACCCCGTGGGCTATATATGCAGGTTCTCTCCTCTCTCTCAGTTGGCAGAAGTAATCAGAATTCCAGAGAGAAGACTCTAAGTGTTCTTTAACACAACAGAGTAGTGAGCGTGTTGTTTAACACTAACACTAGTACTTTTTAGTACGCGTGGGTTCTGTTACTTCAAACAGAGAGAGAAGAGTACAGCCATTGCCAGAGGAGTTCGCCGTCTTCCGAGGAGTCAGAAGAGCAGGAGTGTTCCAAGGTTTTTCGTCAACCTTGCTGGTTCCTGGAAGCTGTTCGCAGAGGGCGAATAAAGCTTTGAGCAACGGTGATAATTCACCCCAGCAATTCCATCTCTCGCCTGTCATCCTTCTGTTGCCTTTAGCAGTTCTGTCAGTATCTTCTTTTTAGAAGGCACTACTGCCAGTTTGCTACGATCACGAAAATCTCTTTAGATTATTCGTGTATTACGATATCTTTTTAGATCTCGTAATTTGCAGAATCCTTCTGGATTTCTGTTGCAAAACCTTCTTTAAGGAGTTGCATTTGAAACGTTGTCTTTACAACTATTTCATTTTCTCAGTTTTCTATCGAAAAATTGTGCCCCGACGTTCCTGGCAATAACAATCTCAAAGCTTTATTTCTACGATGGAAAACATTAATGCTTCACTCCTCAACACTGACTTCTGTAAGTTAGAAAAGTTTGATGGAGAGCATTATCAAGTCTGGAAGAGGAAGGTTTATCTCACTCTTCAACTCAGAGACGTTGATCACGTGCTGCTTGAAGAGGAACCTACTGTTCCAGATACTGGGTCTGCTGCTGCAATATCTGCGGCTACTAAACTTCAGGCCAAGTGGAGAAGAGAAAATAGCATTTGCAGGCTCCTTATCCTGAATGCTATGGAGGATTCCCTTGCAGAATCCTATTCTAAGAAGAATATCGCTAGAGACATATGGGAGTCTCTAGAAAAACTCTACGAAGAAGACAAGAACCGCAGTAAAATATTTGTGGTTAAAAAATATCACAAGTGGTTCTTTGAGGACGAAAAGTCTATGCTGCCGCAGGTGAAGGAGTTCCTGAAACTGCGACAGAAGTTGGAAGACGAGGCGATGCCCCTCTCCGACAAGTTTGTTGTTGGAGGGATTGTCTCAAAGCTCCCCGCTGGGTGGAGCAAGTTCTATGCAAACATGCATAGGAAGAAGTTGGAGATCACCCTTGAAGATCTCCTACAGGAAATCTATGTTGAGGACCAGATGCGGGCTCAACTGAAGGTGGACACACTGTCCAAGCAATTGGCTAACGCCAATCTGGTTCAGACCAAGGGACCAAAGGAAAAGCAGGCGGCTTTCCACAGCAAGAAGAAGAACCCTGACAATCTAAAAGTCAAGGGAACTTCTATCAAGAAAAAGAAGCCAAAGTCAGAAATGCCTTGCTTCAAGTGTGGCAAGAAGGGCCACTTTAAGAATGAGTGTAAAGAAAAGACCAAGCAATCAGAGCAAGGAGAGCCTAGTAAGGTATCTATGATCACTGACGTAGTTGCTATGATTGCACAGGTTGATGCAGTAAGGACTGACTCTGACTGGTGGGTAGACACTGGAGCCTCCTGCCATGTATGCTCCAGTAAGGAGTGGTTCACCACCTATACACCTACTTCTGAAGTGGTTATGATGGTGAACCAGACACAAGCTGAAGTGCTCGGGATCGGGACGGTGGTGTTGAAGCTGACTTCGGGCAAGTCTCTGACGCTTCAAGGCGTGAAGCACGTTCCTGCTATCGCCAAGAACCTGATCTCGGGAGGCCTACTCTGCAATACAGGCCTCAGGATGGACATCAATGCTGGCCAGATGGTGATGTCTATCAAGAGAACATATTTTGGGAAAGCTTTTTATACCGAAGGAATGTTCAAGATTCATCTTGTAAATCAGTCCAATGTAATTAATGTTATTAATGAAGTCACTCATTCTGCTTATACTCTTGAGTTGTGACATAATAGGCTAGGACATGTTCATTGTAAACGAATAAACAGAATGTCTAGTCTAGGACTTATCTCCAAATGCGGGGGTAAGGTAGAGAAATGTGAAGTTTGTGCTCAAACGAAGATCACAAGGAAACCCTTTTCTCGGGTTAATCGAAGTACAGATCTTCTGGAGTTGGTTCACTCCGATATCTGTGACTTCAAACAGTTCTCTACAAAGGCCGGGATGAAGTATTTCATAACCTTCATCGATGACTTTTCAAAGTATGCGTTCGTCTACTTGCTGAAGGCTAAAGACGAAGCATTCGAGAAGTTCAAGGAGTTCAGAGCTGAAGCTGAGCGACAGACTGGACAACAACTCAAAAGGATAAGAAGTGATCGAGGTGGGGAGTACAGGTCTCATGAATTCGTATCGTTCTGTAAGGAACATGGAATTGTCAATGAGACTACGGCTCCGTACTCTCCTCAATCAAACGGAGTAGCTGAGAGGAAGAACAGGACGTTGACAGAAATGATAAATTCAATGTTGTTGACTGCTGGCCTTCCTAAGTGCTACTGGGGAGAAGCTGCATTGACGGCCACTTTTATTCTAAATAGAGTGCCTCATGCAACTTCTGATATTACTCCTCATGAACTCTGGTTCAAAGTCAGACCTAACTTGAATGTTATTCGAGTGTGGGGGTGTCTGGCATATGTCAAGCTTCCAGATCTGAAGATTCAGAAGCTTGGGACAAGGACTACAAAGACGATCTTCTTGGGGTATGCCGAGAAGAGTGATGCTCGGAGATTTCTTGATATTGAGTCAAATCATATCATTGAATCTCGCGATGCAGAATATTTTGAAGACAAGTTTGCAAGGCACAAGAATATTATTCTTCCGGATGTTCCGGAGAATAATGAGGGTGCACAAGAGACTGAAGTCTTCAATGAAGATGTGGTCCAAGAAGATGTTGTTGTTGAAACAACGGTTGAACCAGAACAAGCTGAGCCGTCAGCTAAGCGTGTGAGGAGGCCGAAGGACTTCGGAAGTGACTTTGTCACCTATCATGTGGAAGCAGATCCGCTTACCTATGATGAGACGATGAAGACCAGAGACGCGGTTTTCTGGAAGGAGGCGATTGACAATGAGATTGATTTCATCACCTCAAATAACACTTGGGTGTTGGTTGATCTTCCTGTAGGAGCGAAACCCATCGGATGCAAATGGATCTTCAAGAAGAAGATGAAAGCAGACGGAACTATTGACAAGTTCAAGGCTAGGTTGGTAGCCAAGGGGTTTTCTCAGAAGCAGGGGATTGACTACTTTGACACATATGCTCCAGTAGCCCGGATGACCACCATCAGAATGTTGATTGCTCTCGCAGCAATAAATAAGATGGTGATACATCAGATGGATGTGAATACGGCTTTCCTAAATGGCGAGCTGACCGAAGAGATTTACATGCAACAGCCAGAGAGATTTGTCATCAGAGGTCTTGAAGACAAAGTCTGCAAGTTGGTGAAATCCTTGTACGGTCTTAAACAGGCTCCCAAGATGTGGCATGAGAAATTTGACAAAGTTATAAGGTCAAATGGCTACATGGTCAGCGATACGGACAAGTGTGTTTACACGAAGTTCGCTGATGGAAGAGGTGTGATCGTTTGTCTATACGTGGATGACATGCTTATCCTAGGTACGGATATTAGATGTGTCACGGAGACAAAGAAATTCATCTCAAGCAAGTTCAGTATGAAGGACTTGGGGGAAGCTGATGTGATCTTAGGGATCAAGATCATCCGGACAGACACTGGACTAGCGCTGTCACAGTCTCATTATATTGAGAAAATGATCACTCGTTATGGGTATCGGGATCTTCCAGGGATCGATACGCCGTACAGGTGTGATCTGAAGCTGAAGCCTAATTCAGGGGAAAGCGTCAGGCAGCTGGAGTATGCAAGCGTAATCGGGAGTTTGATGTATGCTACTACTGCCACAAGGCCTGACATAGCTTTCGCCGTGGGAATGCTGAGTCGTTTTACGAGCAATCCAGGTGTTGAACACTGGAAAGCTGTAGAACGGGTTATGAGATATCTCAAGAAGACTCAGACATATGCACTGTACTACAGCGGAGATCCGTCGGTAGTGGAAGGCTTCAGTGATGCCAGTTGGTGCTCAGAGGTGGAGAGCGAGAGGTCCACAGGTGGATACATTTTCACAATAGGTGGAGCTGCTATATCGTGGAAGTCGAAGAAGCAGACTATGCTCTCGCGATCATCCATGGAATCTGAGTTCTTTGCACTTGATACCGCAGCCGAGGAAGCAGAATGGCTTCGGGAGCTCATGTATGATCTTCCAGTGGTTGGGACACAAGTACCGGCGATACCGATATACTGCGACAACCAGGCGACTGCGGCGGTGGCATCAAATGATCTCTTCAACGGGAAGAAGAGGACTGTGCGGTTGAAGCACAGGGCAGTACATGATCTTATCAAGAGAGGTGTTATTGCAGTGATTGATGTTCGGAGTCAGGAGAACCTGGCGGATCCGTTCACCAAGGGCCTCAAGCGCCAGCTGGTCGATGACACAGCTTGTAAAATGGGCTTGAAGGCATTCTGATATTGTATTATTGTATTCCTACCATAAAGTTTTATGCTATTAGTTCAAAGATTTATCTACTAGGCATCTAGCTTTTGGTTCAAGGGAGGACCACTAATCGGAATAATATCAGGAACGGTGGGTACATGTTCTATTGGGCATGGAGAGGTTACGGACCTATAACCACTGTTGTCTACTGTTGTTTTCTGCGGAAAACAGGTCCTGTGGAAGGTTGGCTTAAATGTCTTAATGAGTTCTCAGGCATTTGGAATGTCTGGTATGCTTTACAGTAAGCATGGTAGCACAGCACTACAAGGAGTGTGACTCCATGCTATGTGTGACGGTGACTCCACCATGAGGTTCTCAAAGGAGGTAAAACCTCGGCTATGTTAGCCAAGTCACAGTGGCGTAGCACCGCATATAGACAGTTGGTCTAATGCTGTATATTGAATTAAAGAGGGATGTAGTCAGCACTACAAAGAGGAGGTGTTCCTCATGTTACGGGTGGCACGACACCACAATGAGGTAAACCCGGCTAGGGATAAAGCCTCGGCCTTGCAAGCCATGTCGTAGCGGCGTAACACCGCACAGAAGCGTAAGGCTTCATGCTGGGTAGTTTGGCACTACAAAGGGGCTAGTCCTCATGCTACGGGTAGTATGACACTACGATGAGGTTCCCGGTGATTCGGGGTAAGGTCCTCGGCTTAAAGCCATGTCATAGCGGCGTAGCACCGCAAAGAAAGCGTTGGACGTTTCACGCCATGTCTCTTTAATAAAGAACTCACCTATAGTGTATGGACAAAGAGATATCAGGCCGTCTCTTGAGGGTAAAATTGTAGACGCCCAATATTATACACTGAAACCAGGCTGGCACATGGCCTTAAATGTGCAGCCAGAAGCACATGTAACTACATTATATGAGTGGAAAGAATTTCAGCTATGATGCAAAATTCAAGGCTTAGTCCATTCTTGTATTATAGTTTGATTTTTGACTCACGTGGGAAGATTCAAGTCTTAAGTGGCATCTATCCTAAAAGCATAATGGACAGTTACTGTGGGGAACACTCGTACTCATATATATAGAGATATGTGGGGGATTGTTGGGTATATAGCCTTTTGTTTTGGTTTTTAGTCCCACATCGGCTAGAAAGGAATGTGTATCTCCATATATACGAGTCTTTACTCTTTATGGAGATGCACATGTAGTGCACATGGGTGTGTGCCATGTGGGATTAATTATTAATGGTATAAAGGCTTAATCAACAATTAATAAGCTGTAAGCTTTTTGCTCTTGGAAAATTTATTTCCATAGGAGCTAAGTCCCGTTGGGGCTTAGCGACTCGGACTCGGACTCGGGCTCGGGCTCGGACTCGGGCTCAAGGGCTCATGAGGCGTAATGTGGCGTTTTGTTGGCGCACTTTGCACTTAGCACGTCAGCATCGTCGCTAGGCGCATAGTGCGCTTAAGTTGCGCTCGTTGTGCGAGCCACTTGCGCGACCACGTTGCGCGGCCAGTTACGCGAGCCCAGTTACGCTGGCCCAGTTACGCAGCCCAGTACGCAGCCCAGTACGCGCAGTACGCGCAGTGTGGGCAGCGTACGCAGCGTACGTAGAGTGTGCAGTGTGCGCAGCGTACGCAGCGTACGTAGAGTGCGCAGTGTGCACAGCGTACGCAGTGTGCGTAGAGTGCGTATGTGCGTATGGCTGGCTGCATATTAGAGCGGAAACGGTTGCAGCAGTTGCTGCATGTTCAGGAGTGGTTCTGCCACTACCCTGAAGTTCAGGCAACTGCTTGGCAACCACCCCGTGGGCTATTTATGCAGGTTCTCTCCTCTCTCTCAGTTGGCAGAAGTAATCAGAATTCCAGAGAGAAGACTCTAAGTGTTCTTTAGCACAACAGAGTAGTGAGCGTGTTGTTTAACACTAACACTAGTACTTTTTAGTACGCGTGGGTTCTGTTACTTCAAACAGAGAGAGAAGAGTACAGCCATTGCCAGAGGAGTTCGCCGTCTTCCGAGGAGTCAGAAGAGCAGGAGTGTTCCAAGGTTTTCCGTCAACCTTGCTGGTTCTTGGAAGCTGTTCGCAGAGGGCGAGTAAAGCTTTGAGCAACGGTGATAATTCACCCCAGCAATTCCATCTCTCGCCTGTCATCCTTCTGTTGCCTTTAGCAGTTCTGTCAGTATCTTCTTTTTAGAAGGCACTACTGCCAGTTTGCTACGATCACGAAAATCTCTTTAGATTATTCGTGTATTACGATATATTTTTAGATCTCGTAATTTGCAGAATCCTTCTGGATTTCTGTTGCAAAACCTTCTTTAAAGAGTTGCATTTGAAACGTTGTCTTTACAACTGTTTCATTTTCTCACTTTTCCATCGAAAAATTGTGCCCCGGCGTTCCCGGCAATAACAACATATGACCGTGAGGGCCTGCGCTCACACGGCGGTCAGCCATTGCCCCCCCCCCCCCCCGCTAGCATGAGCCCACCTCAGACCAGGAGGGAAATGGTTGCACACAACATGGATGCAGGCACGCTCTAGGGGTGGGCAACGTAGTAGCGTCGTACGTATGAATAAGTTTATAAATATCATGGTTAGTAACATCATCAGTATCTTCAAAGTAGTAGAATCAGCACAGTTCACTAGCTTTTCATATATAAAGAGAACCTTACTTTGGCATAAGCTCGATTCCATAGAAATAATGTTTCAGCGTGAACTAAGATATGTCACCAATCATTGCAGTTAATAAGAAAGGGACTCGTGTACCTGCTCCTGATAATGTTAGCCAACACATGCCACTAATGACAGCTGAGAATGATAATTAAATGTTTGTATGAAAGTTAACAACCGCCAATTAACAACCGCCAAGGCGGTTGTAAATGGTTGTATGAAAGTTGTAAACTTAGCATTATTATTCAAACTCAAAACCACAACTTCCACTGGTACCCATTTGGCTTGATGGTGACAGCAGACCTCATTTTTTCCTCATGTATAACGAGATAATTACACCAAGAGCAGTTATACCGGACTTGCTTTCACAACCTGCATTGGAGTTTTTTTAAGTACTTAGAAATGTGTGCCTTCCGTAAAGTATTACTACACATTAAATAGTTCATTTTTTTTAATGGAGTTTAGTTCATTCAACTCAGTTGCCTTGTTTGATAAAGATGTATTCCTTCATTTTACTACATAATCAAAACAGGCTGGTAAAAAAATATTTCCTCAGTGCATGGGAATATAAAGAACATTAGATAAATTTTAAGCAGCTTCCAAGAAGGAAAGATGAATACAAACAACACATTTTGGAGTAAGCAAGGAGGAATTTCTTTAAAAAATTTGTATTAAGATCAGAATCAAATATAAATTTCCTACCAAGAGTAACTGCCCTCAACACTTATCAAGTCTATGAGAAGTGAATATAATTGTCAAATTGTTTGCATGTTGGTAAATTGGGGTTCAGTATTAAATAATGTCTTTAGGTCACAAGATTTTGCAACCAACTGTGTGACTTTAACAATTGTATGGCACAAGCATTGCATGATTCTGTAACGCCAAAGACTCGTAACCCATGGATCTAATATAAAACCAAGGGCCAATGGATTATATAGGAACAGGAAAGTAACTTTGATGGCTTAGATGTTCAACATACCTTTGTTCTGTGAGGACCCCACAGTTGTCCTTCAATGAGGATTATGAGCTAATGTTGTGCCCCGGGCATAGGTCACTGCTCTAGATTCTGGTGGTCTATCAGCTGCTACCTGGGGAGACAATTCTCTCATGATCCACAATACAAAACCTGGTGGCACTGATGAACCTGGAAAATTTTAAGCGCAAGCTGATGATGTTCACTACTTCTGCTATGGCTATTACATGGCTCGAGAATGTCAGAACTTCTTCAGGGAGATACTCGACATACCATGTACATAAATGCAATATCTCAAGTTTTAGTACAGAATTCACTAAAATCTAAACCAATCAGGTGCCACACATTAACACACACATCATGAGAAGCTAATTATTCAAACTCATGAACTTCAGTATGTAAGCATCATGGATGGAAAATTTCCCTATGTTCATATAACCACATGTTTTATTATTCAGGTTCCTGTTGTCTATCCACTATCCCCACTTATCCTTGATATTGTTCCAAATTCAATCATAATACTCTATCAGTATTAGCTTTTCTGTTTATTCTCTCTTTTAACAGACCTCATGTCCTAATGAAAACCTATCCGCAACAAATCACAACTCTTGCAACTTCCAGAAACTCCCCTGCAAATGCTACTTCTTATTAGGGAAAACAGGTCTCAACATTCCAAAACACGCCCACTTCATTCCCTATTCCTTCATTTAGCAAAAACCCATGACCTACAAATAACTGATATAATGAAATGAAAAGATGCAAATATTTGAACATGTCTCCAAACTGATGAAAGCAGAGTAAACAACAATGGATCAGAATAGCTCTCCCCCACATAAGAACGGATGGTTGGCTTAGATTGTACCTCAAAGTGAATGTGGTTTCCTACAAACAAGATATTATAATTTATCAACTTACATCTCTTCATCTAGACTCTTTAATAATATTTAGTTATTTGCAAGTTTCTAACTTGTTGCTGAGCTTAAACTTCATGACCAGAAACAATAGCCACATGTCATCTGACATACTGGGGAAAACCCCTCACTTGCTCGTTCTTGCTTGATCAAGAGTTTGGTACCAGCTAACTGAGAGTTGACAGCATAAAACTTCATCCATTCTCTTTTAGCAGTTTGAATCATGTCCCAGTTGAATGGGACAAGGCTTGGATGATATAGATGATGATTGATGTAATAGTAGTAATGCACTAGAAAACTTGTTTTTCCTTTATATGATTATAATTCTAGCAACTGAACAATACGAAAATAACTTTGGCATGCTTGTCCCAAAAGTTCAGACGAGATTAGCAGATGACAAGCATGATGGATATCTCAACAAGTGGATTACAAGTTGTATGGGAGAGGAAAATCGTATGTGTAAGTCGTAAGCCATATAAGTGAAAGAGACCTGCTCCAGAGCATTGCAGGATAATCAACATAATACTTTTGGGCGAAAATCCTTATAGGAGTTTCCGGGGCATGCACTAGGGTTCTATAAGGAATATACCTTATAAGTGCCTAATGGACATCAACTTTACACAACCTAATGCAGACATGTCACTAACCTAAACTGCAGTTATATGTTAATCTCCTCAAGATACAGATTGTAGTTACCAACATTCAGTCCAACTCAAAGGCACATGAAGGATGAACATATCCTTTGAAATACTTACAAGACAATATATGTAAAATAAACCTTACCCGTCATAGAAAAGGAAAATTGAACTGATTATGGTGTCAGTCTCATCTGCATGCCAGTAGTAAAGCACCTGCAAGTTACAAGTACTTCTTAAAATTCTAAAACTATAAAAACAAGCAGTTATGTTGAAAGAACATACAAGGATATTAGTAACAAGATCTAGGACAGAAGACGATGAGAGGCACACAAGAGTTACTACGGCCAAACTTGCGACCTGCATAGACAAATAAGTTCAGAATTGGGAAAGGTGCACATTATGAATATGTTCTGCTCACAGCCATTATGAGTATCATGAAGCATGAACATAAACACATTGACATGGATACAACACCATATGACCAAGGTTCTAAACGGCGGTAGGCGGGTGCACGGCGGAGAGGGTTCGCCCGCCGCCCAGGACATCTAGGCACCACCTAGGTGCTTGGTGCATTTTGAATATTATTTTATTTTATTTTATTAGTTTATCATTGTATTTTTTTGCATAATATGCATATTTTAAGGGTGTTTTATACATAACTAAGTTGTAGAACAATGATATATGAAGTTTGCAAAAGTGAATCATAGGTCCTATGATATCCGGACTGTAGGACCGATTGTAGGAACGAGTTGTAAAGCGCAATACTCTAGGGGAGGGGGGGGGGGTGAATAGAGTAAGCAGTGAAAATTAACTATTTAAAAATGTTAGTAACAAGATCACATTATATATATATATATATATATATATATATATATATATATATATATATATATATATTAGTGGAACCGTTACCTTTTATTAGAAAAGAGGGTAATGAGTACATCCGACCTCAAAGGTAACAAAGAAAAGGAGAACAATACACAAAAAACTAATCAAAAGCCCAAGTCGGGACAGGCGGAAGGTGACGACAACTCGAAAGAGACTTCCTGAACTGCCGCTTAACCTCCCGGACCAAGAAAGCAACACCACCACAACGACCCTCATAACGATGCTTGTTCCGATTCTTCCAAAGCACCCATATAATCGCACCGGCCAAAGATCTCCTATGGTGACTGTCCGGACCACGCCACCATCTTTTGAGGAAAGCCAAAAAATCCCGATGCAACATTGCTTTGAAAAAATCTCGAAAGACAGACCATACCTCCGAAGCGTGATCCCCGTGAAAGAAAATATGCTGAAGAGTCTCCTCATGCCCATCCTGACAGCAATGACAACTGGATGCCAGATGGAAACCAATATTTTGAATGTTGTCATCAGTGGGAAGCCGGTTGTGACAAACCCGTCACATCAGAATGCTCCACTTTGCCGGAATACAGTATCCCCAAATATGAGAAAATACGGGGGAGGTTGGATGATGAGTCTGACAAATCCTCCAAGCCTTGGCCAAAGAGAAAGATCCATACCGATCCCCCCAGACAAAGGAATCAGGAACTGTAGTGCACGTTAGATTAGCCGCACTGAGATGTCGCACTGCCTCCTCCCCAAAAATCTTCGAGATCATCTGCCGATTCCAGCCCGCTTCGGTCCAGAACGATCTGATAGAAGGTCCACCATTGTCAGAATTCCTCGCTCTTGAATATCGGATCTTTCTACCCCTATCCGAAATATCCCACACAAGCACCGGTCGATGAATAAGAAGCGCCGACCTTCCGGCCAATCTGGCCGACCGCCTAAGCTCCCCGCCGCCTCTATCCGTCGCTCCCCGTCCCGAGTGTTGCGCCCGACGCTCCAAAGGAGCCACCACGTCAGCGTCCGCCCCCACACTGCTGGCCGTTGGCTGCCCCACCAACCCAGAATCTCCAGGCGCCCTCGCCCGGGCCCCCAATCTCACCCGCGTCTGCCTCCCCGAACCTCTCCTAGCCCCAGGAACCACACCACCGATCGACGGGTCAGCAATATGACGCAATCTGATACCCCCCGGGATCCACGCTTCGTACCTCGCTGATCCCTCACCACGTCCCAGTCTAAAAAATATATGAGGTTCCGCCAATTTCCTCCCCCTCAAAATCCGTCGCCAAATGGGAGAACCCTTGGAAGTCAGAAAAGCTTCGCAAAGGTGACGCTTACGAAAATATTTTGATTTAAGAAATTCCACCCAAAGACCCCTCCCATGCCGCAACTTCCACCATAATTTCATAGAAAAAGCATCCATAATATCATTCAAACACTTGATCCCAAGACCCCCTTCTGATTTAGTTCGGGTAACATAACGCCACGCCAACCAGCTCCTCTTAGCAACACCATCCTTGCTACCTCAAAAGAAAGCCGCAAACATCCGCTCAATCGTCCTGATAACTGCTCGGGGAGGGCAACACGCTGCCAGTGTATACATAGGAATAGAGGTAAGGACATTCTTAATAGAACCAGCTTTCCCCCAGGAGAAAGAATTTTGTTATGCCAACCTGACAGCTTCGATCTGATTTTATCAAGCAAATTACTAAACATCCCCGCATTCCGTCTCCCGCAAGATAATGGACATCCCAAATAAAAAAGAGGCAAAGTACCGGTGCAAAATCCAAATAGAAAAGAAATCGTCCGAGCACGATCCACAGCCAAAGGATTAGCAGTATAAAAGGCAGATTTAGAATAATTAATCTTCTGACCTAATACAGCCTCATAACGATGCAACACCTGCTGGAGATCACGCAATCCAGCAATATCCCCCGAAGTGAAAATAAGTACATCATCCGCATATGCCAAGTACGAGATACGCGGTCCCCCAATCGGAGTATGAAAAGAAGATATCCTATTAGTGTCTTGAAGCAGCTTGAGATTCCGAGAAATCACCTCCGCGGCAATGATAAAAAAAGCGGGGGAGAGCGGATCTCCCTGCCGGATCCCTCTCGATGCTGGAAAGAAATCAGTAGGAGCGCCATTGAGAAGAACCGCATACCGGATGTCTGCCAAAAGACGATAGACGAGATCACAGAAGGCTTCATTGAAACCAAATTTTCGAAGCACCCGAAGAAGAAAACGCCAATTAACTCTGTCATAAGCCTTCAGCATATCAAGCTTGATTGCAACGTTGCCACCATGATTGGACTCCCTCATAAATGCCACCATATCCTGAGCAATGATGATATTGTCTACAATCTCTCTCCCCAAAACAAAAGCACTTTGCTCCGGAGAGATAATTTTGGGAAGAATGTCCCGTAACCTGCAAGCAAGAATCTTGGAAATTATCTTGTTACAAAAATTGCAAAGACTAATAGGGCAGAAATTAGAAAGATTCCTCGGATGCTCGACTTTTGGAATAAGGAATAAGAAAGTATCAGATATAGATTCCGGAAGCCGGGCACCCAAGAAAAAAGAACCAATGGCTTCCTCCACGTCAGCAGCAATAATATCCAAGCAACAAGAAAAAAACCTTCCAGAAAATCCATCCGGCCCTGCACCACTAGCCGGGTCCATCCCACGAACAATCTCGAACAATTCTGATCTATCCGGACATCGAGCAAGATTGTAATTATCCTCCACAGATATAAGACTAGGAATGACATCAAGGAATGCATCATCCTCAGAAATCGACTCAGCCCGAAACAGGTTGGAGTAGAATAAGGAAGCCTCCTCCGCCACCTCAACATCATAACCTATTTCGGAGCCATCAGCACGAATAATTTTTTGAATAGCCGCCTTTCGCTGTCTGCTCCGTGTGCACTCGTGGAAAAACCGCGTATTCCTATCACCTTCCAGGTCCCATTTCAATCTGGTCTTTTGTTTCCAGAAAGACTCCTCAACCTGAACCTTTTGATTCAGTCTGGCTACAGCCTCCATCCAAACAGCCCTACCCCTCTCCGAAGGATGAAGATCATAGTCCTCTTCCGCCGCCAACAAAACATCCTCCGCCTGACGAACCTCCTGAAAAACGTCGCCGAAAGTAGACTTGCTCCAACCGGCCAAGATCTGTCCCGTAGTCCATAGGCACATGCCCAGACGCTCTAGCGCATCATGATGCCAACAAGATTCCCACGCCCGGGCAACCACAGATTTGAAGTCAGGATGAGACGTCCAAAAGTCAAGGAACCAAAAACCTCGACGCTTAATGGAGGAAGCTGGCTGGCAAGATATCAAAAGAGGTGCGTGATCAGATTCTGCCCGGTTGAGATGTTCACACGAGACCTGAACACCATCCAACCAACTACCCGAAGCGATCAGTCTATCCAGTCGAGATCCTTGTCGATCAACCCCCGACTGGCCATTCACCCAGGTGAATGAGCTACCTCTGAAACCAACATCAGACAGACCGGTAGCCAACTGGAAGTCAAGGAAATCAGAAATGGCCCTCGAGTCTGTCGGCCGACCTCCAAATTTCTCGTCCGGAGAAGGAATGATATTAAAATCCCCGCCCACAGCCCAGGGCATGGCAACGTCCCTGGCTTGGACGTCTAGAAGATGCCGCCAAAGACGTCGTCTCTCCTGTCTGGTCCCTGTACCATGAACTACAGACAACCGCACCGGAACCGAAAAATAACTCAAAGAAAGCTGCATCGAGATAGCCTGACTACATGAATCAATACAGGTAAGCCCAATACCGGACTTGCTAAGAAACCCAATATTTCCTTTCTCATTGCAAAAACTATCATCAAAAGCCAACCTCAATTGATAAGACAAGAGCT
Organism: Iris pallida; assembly: GCA_029216955.1. Classification (NCBI taxonomy): domain Eukaryota; kingdom Viridiplantae; phylum Streptophyta; class Magnoliopsida; order Asparagales; family Iridaceae; genus Iris; species Iris pallida. The sequence goes on from JANAVB010017785.1 coordinate 21,762, forward strand.
TAGAAGATATCACCTTGGGCTTGATAATAGCAAGAACCTGAATATGGTTGGTCCGACACAAGGACCTGAGACGGCATAAAGTAGATCTGTTCGCCGTCCCCCGAACATTCCATATAAGAAAGTTAACCATGGACCCACTTGGCGGTTTTTGAAGGGCTCGGCCATTAGCCGTTTGGGAACAGAAAGGAAAAAAAAAACTTTTCCTTTGCCTGGTTAAAGGAAAGAGAGAGAAGTTAAAGAGGGTTTAATAAAAGATTTGTTTTGCTTTTAATTAAGGAGAATGAGAGTTTAAATTGTTAGAAAAAGAATTCTTTTCTTTTAAATAACCAATAGAATTTTATAAATATATATATAAGGGATTTTAAAGATTGGTTTCTGAAAAACTGAACTTGGGTTTGAGACGGGTTCGGGACGGATCTGGTCCAACACTAAAATTTCAGAAATATTAATTTTTCTAAAAATACAATTTTCCTAAATTAACAATTAATAATTATTGTAATAATAATTTAGTAAATAAATTATTTAAATAAAAAACTAAAATTTACGGGTTTCACAACCTTCTCTCCTTAGAAAATTTCGTCCTTGAAATTAAAGGATAGGGTTAGGAATTACCTCAGGTCTCAAATAGATACGGATACTGCTCCCGCATCTCGTCTTCTCACTCCCAGGTAGACTTGTCTGGGGAATTGTGTCACCACATAACTCTAACTATGGGCGTCACAGAGTTCCTGGATTTCTTCTCTCCTCTGTCTAAAATTGCCACTGGCTTCTCTGGTACTGTGAGGCTGGGTCCAATCTCCAGCTCTAAATGGTCCAAGATGTGGCTCGGATCCGGGATATAGCGTCTGAGCTGTGAAATGTGGAAGGCGTTGTGCACGCCTTCAAGATTAGCTGGTAGAGCTAATCGGTACGCTACTTCTCCAATTCGGCTCAAAACTTCGAATGGGCCGATGTACCTGGGGCTCAGCTTTCCTGCTCTGCCAAATCTGATAGTTCCTCTAGTAGGAGAAATCTTGACGAAGACATTATCTCCTGCTTTGAACTCCAATGGTCGACGACTGCTATCAGCCAAATGCTTCTGTCTGTCCTGAGCAATTTTGAGCTTGTCTCTAATCACCTTTACCTTCTCTGCTGCATCGGTCACCATTTCAGGTCCAAGCAATCCTTTTTCTCCTACGTCATCCCAAGCAAGTGGAGTGCGACAACGACGTCCATAGAGTGCCTCGAACGGAGTCATACCGATGCTAGCTTGGTAGCTGTTGTTGTAGGAGAACTCTACCAAATACAAGTGGTCTTCCCAAGACCCTCCAAATTCCAAGACACAAGATCTCAGCATGTCTTCTAGCGTCTGGATGGTTCTCTCCGATTGTCCGTCAGTTTGGGGATGGTAGGCAGTGCTGAACTTCAATTGTGTTTCCAAACTGTCATACAAGCTCTTCCAGAAATGAGAGGTGAATCTGGTATCTTTGTCAGATACAATACTTACCGGAACTCCATGAATCCAGTAGATATGTTACATGTATAGTGCTGCCAACTTCTCGGTAGATAGACCATCCTTGAAGGGGATAAAGTGAGCTGACTTCGTCAGTCGGTCCACAATAACCCAAATGGCATCCTTCCCTCCTTGGGATCGAGGCAATCCTGACACAAAGTCCACCGTTATGTGTTTCCATTTCCACTCCGGGATGTCTAGCGGTTGCAACAGTCCTGCTGGTCTCTGTCTGCTGGCTTTTATTTGTTGACAAATCAAGCATTTAGCCACAAATTTGGATACGTCCTTCTTCATTCCATACCACCATACTACAGTATGCATATCCCGATACATTTTATTAGCTCCTGGATGTATGGAATACTGCGACTGGTGCGCTTCTTGCATCAGTTCATTCCTCAGTTCGCCAGTTGGTACGCAAAGCCTCGTACCATGCCTCATGCTCTGTCGCTGGCAATTGAGAATCCTTTAAGTGTTCCTGCCAGCACTTGATCTCTGAGTTTGCAAAATGTCTCATCTTGAAATTGTGTCTCCTTGACTTTGTCCATCAGACTTGAACGTACTTGTAACTGCATCATTGATGTTTCAACTCCTTGTACAATTATTTCTCTTTCCAGCTTCTTCATTTCCTCTTCAGGTAGTACAATCTCCAGTCCAAGCTTCTCTATGTCTTCCAGCAAATGTCGCTCCTTGGTCAAAAATATTGCCATCGGGTATCGATTAAGTGCATCTGCAACAACATTAGCCTTACCCGGATGGTACTGCAGGTCGATGTCGAAATCTTTCATCAGCTCCAGCCATCACCTTTGTCGTATGTTCAGCTCCTTCTGAGTGAAAACAAATTTAAGACTTTTGTGGTCTGTAAATATTTCCACTCTCTCTCCATAGAGGTAATGCTTCCACAGCTTCACAGCAAAAATAACTGTTGCAAGCTCTAAATCATGCGTGTGATAGTTCTTCTCATGAGTTCGTAATTGCCTAGATGCATAAGCAATTACTTTTCTGTGTTGTTGAAGAACACAACCCAATCCTTTACCAGAAGCATCACTGTAGATTGAGAAACCGTCGGTACTTGCGGGTAGCACAAGTATCGGTGCCGTTGTAAATCTCTTCTTCAGTTCCTCAAATGCTGACTGGCAAGCTTCAGTCCACACAAATTTTTCATTCTTTCTGGTGAACTTCGTCATCGGCTCAGCAATCCTGGCGAAGTCCTTCACAAATTTTCGGTAGTAGCTAGCTAAGCCCAAGAAACTTCTGATTTTAGCAACTGAACTTAATGTACTCCACTTCTCAATAGCAGCTATCTTCTTTGGATCCACCGAAATTCCTTCTCCTGTGACAACATGGCCCAGAAAATCTACCTTGTCTAATAGGAATTCATATTTAGATAGCTTACCATAGAGCTTCTCCCTCCTTAAGGTTCCCAAAACTTTCCTCAAATGCTCTTCATGCTCTTCTTCGGTCTTCGAGTAGATCAGAATGTCATCGATGAAGACAACAATAAATTGATCCAGATATTCATGGAAGACCTTGTTTATAAGGTTCATGAATACTGCAGGGGCATTCGTCAATCCAAACGGCATGACCAAAAATTCATACTGACCATATTTGGTGTTGAACACCGTCTTTGGGATATTCTCCTTCCTGACCTTGATTTGATGGTAGCCAGATCGAAGGTCTATCTTCGAGAATACCTTAGCTCCACTGAGTTGATCAAACAGGTCATCGATCCGGGGCAGAGGGTACTTGTTCTTGATGGTGATGTTATTCAGCGTCCGGTAGTCGATGCACATCCGCATAGTCCCGTCTTTCTTGGGTACGAACAAGACAGGTGCTCCCCAGGGTGAGGCTCCATCTCTGATAAATCCAAGGGCCTTCAGCTCATTGATCTGGTCCTTCATTTCCTTGGCCTCCTTAGGGTTGACTCTGTAGCATCCCCAAGATATAGGGGCAGAGACGGGAACTAGGTCGATGATGAATTCTACATCTCGATCTGGGAGTAATCTTGGAAGACTATCAGGGAAGACATCCATGAATTCTGCTATGATAGAGTACGGAGGTCCAGATTCTTCGGTGATAGAGGAGTAAGTAATACCCTCCATCTCTTCCGGAGCTCGAGAGATTTCAAACTCCGGCTCTCCAGGTGGGCTGAAGACTACACAACCTCTGTGACAATCTATCAGCGCATGCTGCTTACTTAACCAGTCCATTCCTAGAATTACATCATTGTTAGGTAAGGGCATCACAATTAAGGGTGCTAAGAAATTGTGTCCTGATATAGTTATAGGGCAGTTACAGGTCTCAGTGATGGGTATGGGTCCACCACCAGTCATAACTCTACATATTTTCTTGCTAAAACCCATAACTAGGTGGTATGCAGAGATAAATTTTATTGCTATTAAACTGTGTGAAGCACCCGAATCAAATAATGCTAAAGCAGGATATGAATACATATAAATGGAACCTGTGATGACATCAGTGGTAGGTTCCTACTCTGGCTCTTGCTCATCTGCTGTTAGGACAAAAGCTCGCCCAGTCTTTTGTTGGTGTTGTCCAAACTGTTGTTGCTGAGTGGGTAGGGTAGCCTTCTGCTGTGTAGTTTCGGTTCGGTTGAATGCCGTGGGGCAGTCTCTCACTTGGTGGGTGGCAGACCCACAAACTAGGCAGTGCCCTAGTCTCTTCCTGCAGATGTTTGCCTGATTCCCTGGCCTCTTACAGAAATTACAGACATGAATCTGCTTCTGAGGCACTCTATCATTGGTCCTCGTCTGATGGTGGTGGTGGTGGTGGTGAGAAGGCCTGTTGTTATTGTTGTGGTTGGGCCTCTTTTGGTTATTCTGGAAGTTGCTAGTTCCAGAATACTCCCTTTTTGAACGAGCATGCTGACTCTTCTCTATATCCTGAGCTCGTATTAGGATCCTCTCGTACGTCTTGGCGCCGCCTGCGATCACATGAGTGCGAATCTCTTTCCTTAGTCCATACCTGAATCTTTCAACACGATCAGCGGGGTCAGCAACCAAGTTCTTGGCAAAGCGACTAAGTTGACCAAACTCTGTCGCATATTCTCCAACCGTCATGTTCTCTTACTTCAGATTCTGGAACTGTCTTTCCATCTCCCGCAACTCTGATGTTGGAAAGAACTTCCTGCGGAACAACCTCTCGAAGGTGTTCCAATCAAGCTGCCTGTCCTGGAGTCGGGGTTCATTCCGATACCAGGTGCTGGCTACATCTAGCAGTTGGAGTCCCACAACTTCAACTTGAAGGTCATCTGGAAGTCGAGCAATGCCGAGGAGACGCTCCATGCTATCGAGCCATTCATCAGCATAGATAATTCCCTCGGTTCCTTTGAAAGGTCGAGGGCCCAGCTTTTTAAATTTTTCAATATTGCCGACTTTAGTCGGCCTTGGTTCAGATTGGGCTGCTTCTCCTCTCTCCAGTGCAGCCATAGCCATATTGTGGGCATTCTCCATGCCTTCTCTCATAATCATCGTCTGTTCGTGATGAGCTTCAGCTTGAGTTCTCTGTGCCTCAAGCACTCCTCGTAGCAGGCCTACGAGGTCGGTGGGGTCCACGGGTACTGGTGGGACAGCTGGATCAGGCACTACCACAGGGGCTTGCTGTTCAGTCCGGAAAGATATAGGATCTAACACTTGAGTTGTAGTGTAAGATCCACAGGGTGCTGGTGCATTATAGGGACGATCGGACAGCTGCCGAGGTATAGGATCTGGACTTGGTTAAGGAAGTGGAGTGTGATCGGGTGATGACAACCCATCGCCAGCAGGATTGGTCTTGTTTGTGGCTATACTCTGGAAGGTTTAGGATTGCAAAATATAAGCAAGGTAGCCTACCAGTCTATAACAAAAAAATATTTATTTATAATATATTTCGGTCCTATGTTGTGACAAATTAATGTTCTAGTGTTCTAAAATGTTTTTAGATATATTTACCTAAGTTGTTGATCTGACCTGCATGGGCCACCACTAAAAACATGTCACGACCCGGTCCCAAATTGTTGGGTCGAATCGGATCATGCCCATCCTGTACCGTTATGAGACGGCGACAGTAAGCTGTATCCAAGTGTAGGTAATCACAACAACACAATATATTTGTCACAACTTCTAAAATTTTGAATATTAAAACTTGTCCAACCACTACTAAAATATGCTATATTAGCGACACATTTTAGAGATGGAATGAAATTACGTCGCTAGATATATAATATAGCGACTCCTATCTACAGACATCGCAAAACGTCGCTGAATAGCGACATCCAACGACATTAGATAAATTACGTCGTTGAATAGTGACGTTCAGCGACATATTATTAAAATATGTCGTCATATATTAAAATATTTCACCATATATTAAAATATTTGCCACGTTTAGCGACGTCTACTATTGACGTCGCTAACTTTTTTTTACTTAGGGCACGCTGCTTCCTTTTCCCCCTCACTCTCCGGCGACTCCCTCCCTCCCCTGCGACTCCCTCCACCTCCGGCGACCCGTACCCCCTGTCGAGCTCCTCCTCCTCGAGCTCCCCCTCCCCCAATCCGAGCTACTCCTCCTCTTCCTCAGGTATAAACCCTAACCTAACTCCTCTCTCTCTCCTCCTCCTCCTCCTCCTCCTCCTACGGACACACACACACACACACACACACACACAGACACACACACACACACACACATACACACGGACACACGGACACACACACACACACGGACACACACACACGTCCACCGGTGATGTTTGACAGCATGTTGAGTGTAGACTTGTAGGAAAAATTAACAATAATATTGAGTTAGGTTTACTCGTTTGGTTTGTCGAATTATCGGATTGGGAAAGAAAAATAATTACTTTTCTATGTTTGGGTGTCAAAAGAATTGAGGAGTAAAGAAAAATTTGAAGCACACTTTTCTTTTCAAATTTATTGACATTTTTAAATATAAAAATATTAATAAAAATTGTAATTTTTTAAAAGAAATAAAATGTCGAGGAATTGATTTTCTTCCTTTTCCATTACGCGAACCAAATGAGGCCCGGGAGAGAGTTTAAAAAGAAAGAAAAAATGTTACATCAATCTCAAAACAAAGCATAAATATTTTGTTATGATTGCTATTTCCATAAAAATCTCGTTTGATATTACTTCCAAAATATGAATGACTTTTACTTTGATTTTGCGAACCAATCGTGACCAAATAATATGCAGCATGACTAGGCCACTTAAGATCCTAACCCAAAAAGAGAGTAGATTGATGCGGACCATAGTCTTTTTGTTTGCATAGGATTTTTAACTATGTATAGGTTTCTAACTATGTATAGGTTTCTAAAACAGGTTACTGATTGGTGACTGACTATGCATAGGTTTCTAAAATAGGTAACTGACTGACTATGCATATGGTTAGAAATGGGTCTTTAACTATGTATAGGTTTCTAAAATAGGTGACTGACTATGCATTGGGTTAGAAATGGTTAACTTGATGAGTAAAATGGTGTGGAAGTACATGGGTATTCGACCAATGGAAACTGATATCAGTTGGTATCAGTTGATAGGTAAAGGGGAGAATTTTAGAATCAAGTATCTGTCAACCTTTCCTATCTTGGTATCAAATATTTGATATGAAGAGGATATGATATCAAGTCGAGTCGAGGAATTGTCTTGGAGCATAGGCTAATAGGTCATGTACACTACTCATGTACACTACCCTGTAGGAAGTGAGCTCTGGTAGACAGAGCCATGCCCCGCCCGAGTTGCACCCCTACACACGGTTACCATGTCTCTCTACTGTAATATACAGTAGGAAGTTCGAACACTGCAAATATCGGTGTTTCTTCCATGTCTATGTCTAGTAAAGGATAATTGCCTAGACTTAGTCAACTTCACCCAGTTTGACTAGTTTGTCCAAGATATTGACTTAGTCAACTCAACTTCACCCAGTTTGACTAGTTACTGCACTGAACATGTGTGTCCATATTTGCAAAATTATTTCCAAATGGATATGAATTACTAATCGTTCATGGATGTACAATTGTCGTCCTGATGATATGTGTGGTGTACGGGATGAATACATCGCAGGAGTAGAGCAGTTCTTGCAGTTTGCTAAGACGTTCCTTTAGTACATGGACGACACCAAAATTAAGTGTCCATGTGTGAAATGTCATAACATGAAATATTATCCAGAAGCAGAAGTGACATATCATTTATACTCGAGGGATTTCACGCCTAATTACTATCAGTGGACCGCACACGGAGAACTTGTGTCTTTAGCATCAGAGCCGGAGCCTTATGTTGAGCCGTATATGCATGCGGGACCTAATTTTGTTTCAGATAATCATGCATACGACGACGGGTGCGTGAATATGGTTTTCGACGCTGCAGGGCCTAGTTTTGTTCATGATGCAGCTGAGGAGGCACCGAATGTCGATGTTACAAAGTTCATAGAGTTGCTGGATAATACAAGGACTCCATTGTATCCTGGTTGTAAGGATCATTCACCGTTGGAGGTGGTTACAAGACTGTTGAGCATTAAATCAGATTTTAACATGTCGTAAGAAAGCTACAATCGAGTGTTGGAGTTGATTATAGAGATCTTGCCGGCGGGTGCTAAGTTACCTAAAGACTTCTATCGGTCTAAGAGGACGGTGAGATCGCTCTGGATGGGATACGAGAAAATTGATTCTTGTCACAATGGGTGCATGCTGTACTACAAAGACGACAAGGACATAGATGTATGCAGATTTTGTGGTGCTGATCACTATAAGACAACTAGTATAGGAAGGTCTACCGGTACAAGAAGACCGACCGATTCAATGCACTACTTGCCTTTAATGTCGCGGTTGCAAAGATTATTTATGGTGAAAGAGATGGCCGAAAATATGAGTTGGCACATGCGAGAACAGATTGAAGGAGTGTTGGATCACCCATCCGATGGAGAAGCGTGAAAGCATTTTGATCGAGTGTATACTGATTTTGCTTCAGATCCACGTAATGTCAGGTTGGGGCTATCTTCTGACAGTTTTACTCCTTTTGGTCTTTCGGGATCCCAATATTCGTGCTGGCCTGTAATTGTCACTCCGTATAACCTACCGCCTTAGATGTGCATGAAGACTCAGTACATGTTTCTAACCGTTATAATTCCTGGTCCGAACAATTCCAAGAGGAACATTGATGTGTACTTACAGCCTTTGATAGATGAGTTGAATCAGTTATGGGAAGTAGGCACTAACACGTACGATGTTTCCAGGAAGCAGAATTTTCAGATGAAGGCAACCCTTATGTGGACCATCAACGACTTTTCGGCCTATAGAATATTATCTGGATGGAGCACTCATGGCTGTCTCTTATGTTCGTATTGCATGGACCGTAATAAGGCTTTTCGCTTGAAACACGGAAAAAAACCGTACTTCTTTGATTGTCATCGACAATTTCTGCTAAAAGATCATCCGTTCAGAAGGAACAGGAATGCATTTCGTGCCGGTATTGTAGAGATGGGTGATCCACCACCAAGGTGGTACGGAGCCACGATATGGAAGGAGGTTAGAGATTTTTCAAGTGCTATCGAAAATCCTACAACTGGGTACAAGTGCGATAGATTTGGTAGAGATCATAACTGGACAAAGAGGAGCATATTCTGGGATCTGCCATACTGGAGTTCCAATCTGATAAGACATAATCTTGATGTCATGCATATTGAGAAGAATGTATTTGATAACATAATTAATACTGTGATGGACGTAAAGGGAAAAACGAAAGACAATCCCAAGGCCAGGTTGGACTTAGAAGAAATATGCAAATGTCCTACATTGTATTTGATAGAGCAGAAGGTATTTAATGCTCCAGGAAAGCCATCGGATAAAATGAAGAAGAGATATCTGAACGATGATGGGCTAAGGGCTGCTCAGGTGTATGTATTACTGAATTGCGATGAGGAGGAAGTAGAGAAACTGGAGGGGTAAGTAATTAATACTTCTACATTATTTTAATAGTGTTGATTATTATACTATTACATTAATTGAACGATGTTGTTTTTAGCATATTTAATGATGATGTGAGGTCAGGTAGGCCACACATAACAGAAGAAGAACTAGAACAAAAAATGAGGCATTATTTTCCATCATGGTTGAGTGCATATGTAAGACTTGAGAACTCTATAATTACATTTCTGTATATGCACTTGATTGAGAATGAGCTTAATTTTTTTGTGGTATTTAGGTCGATCGTCCATACGCAATACTTGAGAATGAGTCTATTAGAACGCTAGCCAAGGGACCAATTTATGCTGCAAAAATATGGCCAAGCTACTGTGTTAATAGATTTAGGTTCAAGTCAACAACTTGTCCGATCAGAGACAACTTTATGGATATCGACTCCACCAAAAATAGCTGTTTGTGTATCAGATCTTCGAACTACAAAGATGTTGATACGGGCAACGATTTCTATGGCGTGCTACGGGAGATCGTGGAGTTGACATATAGTTACGGAATAGAGCCTGCTAAGATTGTGTTATTCAGGTGTGATTGGTTCGATCCGATTGAAGGTCAAGGTTGGAAAGTAGACAAGCACGGTCTTGTGGATATAAACTATCGGCGTCGATATCAAGCCTATGAACCATTTGTCCTATCAAGTCAGGCTCAGCTCGTGTACTTCACAAGTTATCCTAAACGGGGAACAACAAGGTCGGACTGGTGGGCAGTATGCAAGACCAAAGCTAGAAATACCTTTGAGGTTGACGATATAGCTTATCAAGAGGAAGAACTACCTCTTGTAACAAATATTATAGAAGTGGACACGACGAAAGTTCCTTATTACACATCTAATTATGTAGAAGAAGTAGAATTATCTGAAGAGGAAGATGCAGATGAAAGTGAAGATGTAAAGAAGAAGAAGAAGAAGAAGAAGAAGAAGAAGAATAAGAAGAAGAAGAAGAGCTAAATGAACTAGATGAATTTTTAGAAGAGGATTAAATCTGTACGTTTATTTTATCAACATATTTGACACTTTAGTGACACCTTTATCATATAAATCTGTGACACTTTAGTGACACTTTTATCTGTGACTATGATATTTTTTAAAAATCTGTGATGTCTATCATATAAATATGTATTTTTGTTTACTGTCATATGTTATTATCAGGTATGACTAGACCATCTGGACAACGCGGAGGATTTTATATTAGGCAGTCCCGCCTGCCTCGGGCTGGGGATGGAGATTCCTTACCCTCATCCTCATCTCCGAGCCATTGTACCGTTCTGTTCCCGGTCCATTACCGGGACAGGGCAGTTCTAGCAGGTTGGCGACTCCTCCCTCGTCGTCCAGCGTTCCTGATCCCGCATCCAGCATTTCTGATCCCGCATCCAGCATTCCTGATCCCGCGTCTAGCATTCCGCCTGCCGACAGCTCCATGGGGGGAGCCGACTCCGAGCATATGGAGGACGGAGATCAGACTGATCCTGCCCAGAGAGTAAGTTAATTAGTTAATATATATTTCTTAAATGATTATATGTACATATATATTCATAAAAATTACTATTGTCTAAATATCGGCCTCCTGCAGTACAGAGACAACTGGGAGTATTTTTGAGGCAGAACTATGGTGGGCCTTGGATTAACTACTCAGATGCTCCCGCAGATGGGAAGGCCTTTTGGTTCGCCCACTTTAAGGTAAAAAATTTATTTATTTTTAAATTTTAATAATTATTTATGTATATTATACAACTTTTCTATTTTACTTCTTGTAGAGGACCTATTTCTATCTACCACACCGGATGACGAAGATCGAGGCCCAATTTTCTGCCATCGCAGGCAAGCTCATCCGTGATGCGATCCACGACCAGAAGTCTTGTGATCGCTCCGGAAAGCCGATCCACGGTTGGATCACGCCAGAGCAGTGGACTGTGATGAAGGCTAATTCGCCGAGGCCAGGTACCAGGAGCGGTCTGACAAGGCCAAGGTGGCATGGTCGAGCGCCGGTAAGTGGTGTGGTGGCTCCATTCTGATGACGAAGTATTTTCGTCTTCTGGTACATTTCCTATGACGGACATCATTTTACGTATAGTTCGATAGAATGTTTAATACTAATAATAGATAATATATTTTAACAGGTAAAAAAAGGTGAGGACCCGAACATGGTGACCATCTTCCTTGTCACCCATCGGAGGGCTGGGGAGTTCATTGACGAGAGGGCGATGCAGGCATATGTACATTCTATTCTTTATATTAATTTACTATAATTTAAAAAATAGGAAAATAGATATCAATATAGACTTTAGCAAACACTTATACGTTAGCAAATATTGTTCTAGGCCAAGTTTGTTCGGCTACAAGAGGAGGCGGCTGCTGCTGCTAGTGCGCCAGCAGAGGGAGGGGCTGGTACTTCCTCCCAGTCGCCTACAGCTCCATCGTCGGACGAGCTCTGGATGACCGCCATTGGCGGTCTTCAGAAGATTACGTTCTACGATACGGGATCCTACGGCGCCTATTTGGCTTCAGAGTTATCCCGGGCCCCCTCTGTCAGTGCGCAGTCTCCAGCTTCGCAGGCGTCATCACGAGCGTAGGATGTGTGTAGACAGCTCCACGAGCTGCGTCGCGAGTTGCAGCAGCAGATTTTTGAGGCAGCTGGGGCAGAGCGATGATCCGACGATCCGATAATCACCGGACAATTTGATGCGATCGAGCACAGTATACATGAGTTGATGAGTCTGCAGCAGGCTACAGCTGCTAGTTTGCACACGCTCACCGAGTCTACGCAGCGCACAGAGCGTAGACAGGTCGAGCTGGAGGGATCGCAGAGGACCGTGGCTGCCTCACTCACCCAACTGTATACTTCTCTTGAGGAGAGTACTCAGAGGATGGTGAGTACCCTTACTGCGCATTGTGACCGACTGCGAGAGCTGGAGCAGATACGTCCTCCCGGTCCATCGACGGCGCCGACTCCAAACGTTGTACTGCCTCCTACTTCCCCTACGGTACTGCTCACACAGGAGCAGTATGAGTACATGTTATCCCAGATATACGACAGGGGTCCTCAGTGATCCAGTAGATTTTTTATCATCTTTGTATGTATTGGCCCTATGGGCCCATTGACCGTTCTGTACACTAATTTTCATTCTTATTTGCCCTCCATTGTTGACATGTATGTTTGTTGGATATTTACTTTGTTATATTTACTTTGTTGGTATTTTTATTGTGATATTTACTTTGTGATATTTACTTTGTGATATCTGCGACGGGGATGACAAATATACCTACGTTGGATTATAAGCGAAGATCTGATATACAAAGGAGGTGCTGCCCAAATTTTACAAAAATATAATATGTATTTTTGTGATAATGTGTATCTGTGTTTACAGTGTATGTGAAATGCAGTGTGCGGAACCATCGATAGTTTCGATTACTGTTGTATATTTTATCTTAGACAGAAAGAACAACTGTTCAGGGTGTACTTCTGAGAGCTTTATTTTTACGTCCTTCAGTCTCTCGGGACGTCGTACAGGATCCCGAGAAGGTGAAGGACGTGAAGAGGTAGCTCTGAGAAGTGCACCCTGAACTGTTGCTCTTTTTATCCAAGATAAAACATAGAACAGTAAGCGAAACTGTCGATGGTTCGAACACTGTACTTCACACACACTTCAACACAGACACGCAGCATAACAAAAATACACATTATATTTTTTTAAATATTTTTTTTATTATTCTACGACGTATAGCAACGGATAGTGACGGATAGGTACGTTGCTAAATAGCGGCGTTACGTCGCAATCCGTCGCTTCACTGTAGAATACTGACGTCGCTAATACATCGCTAAGATGCTGATGTGGCAGGCATGCCATGTCATCACATAAATATATCTGGACGTTGCTAATACGTCGTACTACGTCGCTAATTTTGCGACGTCAAATTTCGTCGCCCTCTGTCGCTATTTTTGCGACGATACAGCGATATTGTGACGACGTCGCAAACAGCAACGTAGGGTGACGAATGTGTCATCTGCGACTAGGTTTTTTGCAAACTTCATTTTTCATCGCTAAATACGTCGCTAAATAACTTTAGCGACGTATATGCCTCAATTAGCGACGTATCTGGACGTCGCTAATTTGGCTTATTTTTGTAGTGAACCAAAGATTTTTCTGATACAACTGATAAAATATAACTGAAATAGATTGTCTTCACTCAAACATAATGAAACTAGAAATGGAAATAACATCTATCTAAAAATTCGGCTCATCAGCCTCGAGATCAACACCGTCCGATTGGGACTCTGGCAGCACAGCAGGGTAGAGCTCAGGGTCATAAGAGCTACTAATCAATAACTCTGCATCATCAATGGAACCTATTGGGGGTGGGAAATCCAGACAGAAAAGGAGTAAAGTACAATTATGAAAATTTAACAATTCAACTAATAATTAGAAATTTGCAATTTAAATAGTTTAAAATACTTGAACAATATTTTCCAGCAATTTTTTACAATTGAAAACAATGTGATTTGAGTATGTAATGCTTATGACCGGCTTGGGTTGTACAATAGTATCCTAGTGATACGATACGGCTTATCCTCGTGTGAAAAGGAGTAAGCTCGCACAATTATGCAATATGAAGGTATTGGTCATAGAACACTTCACTACTCCCCCAATCCCACAATCAATAACAATCAGTACTCGTGTAGCAATGTGGTTTAATCTTGCAATATTACAATTAATAATTAAATTGAAAAATAAACATAACCGTACTTGCTTTGGTTTATAACTGGATTTTGAGATGGATACCGGAGAAGGATTCAAACTCGTCCTCGAAATCCTACAGTTTGAGAAGTTCTGACTTATAACCATATTTGAACCAGATCTAGGTGTTCTAGTTATAATCTCTAAAATTTGATCCTAGTCAAGTTTTTAATTTGTTAAAATTATTCTACCGGAATATGTTATCATTACGAACTACCATTAATTATTTAACGAGGTAAAAGTCAATTTACTGATTTAATTGGGAAATAACATTTACTAGTTTAATTGTCAAAACTTTATAGTTTAGTAACATATATATATATATATATATATATATATATATATATATATATATATTATACAAAACACAAAGGTTTTTGAATCCTTGGGCTGACTGTGCCAAGATAAAGAGTGGTTGGGATTTAATCTTGGTGAATCAACGGTTGTGGATGAGCATTATTGAGAGTGGGGTTTTATGGAGAATTCAAAAAAAAATTCACATTCAGCAGTGGTTGGGATTTAATCTTGGTGAATCAACGGTTGTGGATGAGCATTATTGAGAGTGGGGTTTTATGGGGAATCTAAAGAAAATTCACATCCAGCAGCCAAACACCAAACGACTAAGATGCCCACTTGGAAATCACCAAGATGCCAATACACCAAACAGCCTTCTTGGAAATCAACATCTTTGGAAATCAAACGCAGCCGCATTGGGGATCCCCCGCAGCAGTGCTTGCCCTCACAGCTTCCTCTCCTTGGGAATTGTCGTACTGCCTCCTTCTACCAAGATCTCCTTTGCTCTCCGCAGGATCTCTGCCGCCTCATCTGTCCAATTGGTAACCCTGCCCTCAAGATCTCATCTCCTCCCAGCAAGATCTCCTCTCCTCTATGCAGGATGCCCATCTTAAACCCTCACGCATGTCGCCTTCACTGTTTTTTTGCGAGCTCCATCACCGCAAGAAGAACGAGCTCCAGCTTAAACCCTCGCACATGTCGCAAGAAGAACGAGCTCTCAGGTATGTCGATCTAGGATTTAAGGGTTGCATATCTTTGGAATCACACCTTCAAATTTTTTGAATTTTGTCTCTTCGTAGCTTCTAGGGTTGCATATCTTTAGAATCTATTGGTTCAGCCCTTGGAAACGGCATCTAGGATTACAGATCTTAGTATTCTATGGTTGCAGAACATTCTTAGGCTCCTCTTATCTTCTACGGTTCCTTATTCTCCTCGCAGCTTCATCTCAGGTAACTCTGAATACTGCTTCTTACATTTTTTGGGCATTCCGCTTTCAGTTTGGTGGTTACCGTAAGCAGTTTATTTCAATTTTGCTTGCTGTCCCATGTCCCAATTGAAATTTTTGACCTTTGGACTGAACTTTGGAGCGTGTAGACAGATCTTTGGAATTTTTGATACATTTCACTCTGTTAATTTATTTGGGTCTCACATTAAATCTGAAATGATCAAAGTGTGTCGTTTTTGTGCTGTTGATTGAAAAGTGGATTACATTTTTTGGTCATTTCGCTTTCAGTTTGGGGTTGGATGTGTTAGTTCCCCTGCCGTTTGCATTGTTAAAAAAATTGTAAGAAGTTTATTTCACTGCAACGTGTAGACTGATTTCACATTTTCCTTGCTGTCCCATGTCCCAATTAAAATCTTTGACCTTTGGACTGATCTTTGGAGCGTGTAGACTGATCTTTGGAATATTTGATGCATAACGCCCATATCGTACACTTTCCATTTCACTCTGTTAAATTTTTTTCGGTCTCACATTAAATCTGAAATGATGACACTAGCTTGGATCAAATATCTCCTGGTTAGTGTGTCATTTGTTATTTTTAAATTTTAGTATCTTTGCTTCAATTGGTTACACAGTTTATATCTTCACATCAAATTACTTCAAAATTAAGCTTCTACAAATTACATTTGAATATCACTCATATTTTGACAAAGTTTTAGACTTCTGCATCTATATCTCTATATTTTATTAAGGGTTTCTCAATCATACTATTTTGCGACCATAAGTGTTTGCACATGCATTATAAAGTTTTTCTAAATAATGTGGGTGCTCACTGTAGTCTGGGTTATTGTTGACAGCTTCTATTCTTTTGTATTTGGGTCTATTTATTAAATTTATGTCTACCAGTGTTGGGTGGTCCTTTACCTTAAGCTATATTTTCAATGTTCTGATCCTGTGTTGGGTGATCACTTGAAGCTATATTTTCATTGTTTTGATCCTTCTTTCTGTGACTAATTATCAGTATCTTTGATGTCTTCTGTATTTTAGACCGATTAGACAACTTTCAGGGAATATTAGGAAAACATGAATGCATACGTTTAGTTTGGATGCTAGCTTAGCTGCATGTTCTTTCATCATAATTATATCGGTTTAAGTTTGATTATGTCGATTTTTTTTGCCCCCCCATTTGGGTGCAACACATGCGCTGCGAGAGTTGAAAGCAAAGGCATCAGAGAGGGAATCCTTTGGATGTGCACGGCTCAAGAAGAGTGGTTAGAAATAAACTACACATCTGTGATGCCATTTCTGATACAAAGTTGCACATTATGTTTCCACTGCCTTCGCAGTTTAGTAAATAGGCTAAGCTGTCACAAAGATATGAAAGTTATACATTGATGCATCATTAAGGTCCCAAGTATGGTTCTACATTGATGCATGAGCACTTTAGTAGTATATCATGAAAGTTCTTTACCTTTCTTAATAATATAGCAGTTCTGGTGTGGGATATAAGCATATGTTCTTAATATTGCTTCTTACATTTTTGTGTGTTTCACTTTCAGTTTGGGGGTTGGCTGTGTTAGTTCCCCTGTAGTTTGAATTGTTAAAAAATTCTAAGAATGTTATACATTGATGTTGTTTTTGATACAAAGTTGCACATTATGTTTCCCCTGCCTTCGCAGTTTGATAAATAGGCTAAACTGTCACAAACTAAGCACATTGATGCATTAGCGGTTTAGTAGTATAGCATGAAAGTTCTTTACCTTTCTTAATAATATAACAGTTCTGGTATGGGATATAAGCATATGCTATCAGTTTGATATAAGCCTATGTTTTCAGTTTGATAAATATTGAATCACCATCTCTTTGTAATTGCTTCATGTGTGGGATATAATAGTTGTCGTTTGTGCTATAGAAACAAAGCATATGTTTCCAGTTTGTCAGGTTCCTTTTTGAATCCTCGGGCATTAGTGGTTATTCGTGTGGCTTTTTTTAATGTGAAAACATCAATGCCAACTCGCACACCTTATCGCCATCATGCAAAAAACCCCATCCTCATTAATAGATCCTTGCAATCGATACTTGGTAAATGCCAATTACTTAGAAATCACCACTTGGTCCTCCTACCAATCTGACGTCTTAGCTCCTCAACGCCCGCCCGCACAATGCCTGCTCATCTGTCGGATTAGAGACCTCAGCTCTCTTCGCATAAAGATCTCCAGCATGCAAGTTCTGCTTTTGTATATCTTCATCAGTTTTCAATGCTTTTTAGGATGATCGGTCTAGGGTCTCAAATATCCCCATCATATTTTTTTCCAAGGTCTTGAATTTTCATTTCAGTAGAATTATTTTTTCACATAATTTTAACATTTATTTTAAATGATTTAGTTGGACGTTGGTATTACTTGAAGAACCTATCGATTTTTTCGAGTCGCACAGAGATGCTACCAGTATGGAATTTGTTAATAGACTTCAATGAATTCTATACTTTATTTATCATTATTAACCAACTTTATATACACACACTCTAGACATCTGCTGATAGTTACATATCGAAAGGACAATTAGCTCAACGCAAAAGGAGAGAACGTGAACAATCACAGAGAAATATAGCTCAATATGATGAAGGCTCTACCTCACGTAATGTTACAATTTTTGAACAAGATGTTAATCCAACTATCAGGTGATCATCCACTTGATTGTACATATGGTCTAATCTAATCTACTTTAATTTAATTATATTTCAGTTTTGGTTTCATTTGGATAGGTCTTTAGCTCAGTTTAGAAGGCAAGAACGCAAACATGAACAAATAACCATATCTCCGTATATGACTCCTACTAGCATACTTGATGTACCTCGGATAACACCTACACCGTCCACTTCTCCAGTGACACCTGGTTTACCAACTTCTCGAGTTGAACGAGAATATGACGGCGCAGCTCAACGTAGACGGATAGAACAAGATCAAGAAACATATCATGTAACACCTGGTTTATCAACTTCTCGAGTTAAACAAGAAGATGGATCAGCCTCGCAATTAATATGCAGGCGTGTTCAACATAGAGTTGGTCCACCAACACAGCTGGAGTCTGACCGACATTATCTTGGATTAATAAATATTGCATGCTCTCATTGCGCAGCTTTATATTGGTTGGATGAACAATTGTCGAATTCAACTTTAACAACACATCGATTTAGAACTTGCTGTTTACAAGAAAAAATAAAACTAGGGGCACTTATCGAACCTCCTCCAACACTTTGAGATTTATATGATGGTGATAGTGTGCAATCAAAATCATTTCGACAATATACTCGAGAGTATAATACGACTAATGTATTTACCAGTCTTGGCACTTCCCTTGATCGAAGATTGATTGCTGGAAGAGGTCCGACATCATTTACAATTCATGGGGAATTACGTCATCGAACTGGCTCGCTTATGCCACAACACAACCAAAATCCAAGTTATTATCAACTATACATTTATGATCCGGCTGCTGCTACAGAGCTACGGAGTAATAGAAACCCTCATTTGAGAAGAGATGTCTTATAGATTATTCAAGATTGTTTATTACACGTAAATCCATTCATCAATCTGTACCAGCAAGCTTATACTATTTTAACTCAAGGGGATTTAGCTGGTCAAGATCTCCCCGTATATCTGCATTATAGTGCAAACAAGGATATACGACGGTATAATCTACCAACTAGATGAAATTGCAATTATTTTACCTGGGGATGGCCATCGACCTTCTGGTATGAGAGAGGTTATTTTACATCTACGTGGAAATAATCAACTAATGCAAATCAACGAGGCTCATCCTGCATATTTGCCATTACATTATGTATTATTATTTCCATATGGTCAACTTGGATGGGAACCTGATTTGAAGTAATGGGATCCTTTGCTAAAATAATTCTCACATAGACGCCTTACATTATGTGAGTATTATTGCTACCGTCTATTTGAAAGTCATACAGAGTATTCTTCAATTTTGAGAGCATGAAAGTTGTTTCAAGAGTTCATAGTTGATGCTTGGGCACAAACTGAGCAAAATCGTTTGACATACATCAAACTTAATCAGCAGAAACTTCGTTCAGAACTATATCAGGGCCTTACAGATATTGATGCATATGTCAGTGGCGATCAGATTGGACAGCGCATGATACTTCCATCATCTTTCACTGGTAGTGCACGTCACATGTTTGAAATCTTTCAAGACTCGATGGCTATCACACGGTATAACAAGCATCCAGATATATTTCTTACAATGACCGCAAATCCAAAGTGGCCTGAAATAATTTTAGCTCTGCTGCCCAATCGAAATGCTATCGATCGACCTGATTTAGTTGCACGTGTTTTTGAGTTAAAAAGAAAGGCTTTAATGAAGGAGATTGATGTCAAGAATGTATTTGGTAGGAAAGTAGCACACGTATTTACAATAGAATTTCAGAAACATGGGCTTCCATATATACATGCTCTTTTTTTTCTTTGTGGTCCAGATAAGATCCACACATGTGAACAAGTGGATAAGATTGTTTCTGCTGAATTTCCCGATCCTACTCAATGTCCTGTATTATTTGAAACCGTTATAAAATGTATGGTGCATGGACCATGTGGTGCTCGAAACCCAAATACATCATGTATGGAGAATGGTAAATGCACTAAGAGATATCCGAGAATTTACGTAGATTCAACAACCATGGATCGTGACGGCTATCCTATATATCGTCGTCGTAATGTCGGACAAATCTACACTGTAAGAGGGCATCAGGTTGATAATCGAGATGTTGTTCCATACAATATGTATCTCTCCCTATGCTTTAACTGTCATATTAACGTCGAAGTCTGTGCCGGAATAAGATGTGTCAAGTATATTCATAAATATATTTATAAAGGCCATGATCGAACCACAATGGTACTGGGGGCAGTAGATGAGATCCAACAATACCTTGATGCAAGATATATTGGACCGCCAGAGGCAGCTTGGCAAATATTTGAGCATCCTTTACATCAGGAGATTCCGTCAGTACAAAGACTGGTCCTTCATTTACCAGGTCAACACCGTGTTACTTTTGATCCAGATGAAGATCCTGCTACAATAAGGGCTAGAGCTGATAATGAGAAGACAACTTTGACTGAATTTTTACATGTTGTGCTTTACATGAGTCTGCACATGATCTTACTTACCAGGAGTTCCCCCAGAAGTTTGTGTGGAATATATCCACAAAGGTATGGACTCCAAGAAGATCGGGATATGCTATTGGCAGAATGTATTTTGCATCTCCTAACTCTGGTGAGCACTTCTATCTGCGACTGTTACTTACAGTTGTTAAAGGACCAACATCATGGAAATATTTAAGCACATTCAATGACGTAGAATACTCTACATTCAAAGCAACGTGTGTTGCAAGAGGTCTGCTTGAAGATGATTCAGAATGGAAATAATGCCTTGACGAGGCTTCAATTATGAAAACAGGATATCAATTAAGAAGATTGTTTTGTATTGTCTTAATCGAATGTTCACCGATCGATCCACTTGCATTGTGGAATCAATTTTCAGTTCATATTTGTGATGATCTTCAACATAAAATTCCTACTTTGTTCGCCATTTCTACTCCAACTTAATGTCGTATTGAAGATTATGACTTATTCCTTATCAATGAATTACTTCAGGAATCTGGTAAGTGTCTAGCTGACTTTCTGCCGATGCCACTTCCTACACAAGATTGGAATGCAATTGTTGGCAATAGACTGTTGCATGAACATCAGGAACTCATAAATGCAGCTAAACAAGTGGATGCACAGAAGGATGTGGCTTGCCTAAACCATGCACAACGTAGTGCTTATTCGGCAATTACTTCTTCCATTTTTGAGAATAAAGGAACTACATTTTTTCTGAGTAGTGGTGCCGGTACTGGAAAAACTTTTTATATAATACAATAGCAACAAAGTTGCGTAGTCTTGAAAATATAGTCATCACTGTCGCATCTTCTGGTATTGCATCGTTGCTACTTATTGGAGGTCGCACTGCACACTCAACGTTTCGTATTCCGCTAGACGTGCATGATAATTCACTTTGTAATCTTAGTAAGCAATCTTTACATGCACAATTATTTAGAAAAGCAAAGTTGATAATATGGGATGAAGTTCCGATGCAACATCGCCACTGTGTTGAGTCAGTAGATCAAACATTACGGGATATTTGTGATAACGACAGAGCATTTGGTGGTATTACGGTTATTCTTGGTGGAGATTTTCGACAAATATTGCCAGTCATACCAAAGGGGGTTCGCGAAGAAATTGTTGGAGCCTCATTGAGATGATCTGCATTATGGTGTTCTATTCAAGTTTTGATATTGGATAAGAATATGCGGCTGGCTAACTCTTCTATTGAAAATACAAATTATGCAAAATTTATTTTGGAGGTATTTATAAATATTATCTTTATCACCATTTTAGAATTATACCATTTTAGAATTATGGACCTTTAACTTTGTTAATTTCTATTCATGTAATAGGTCGGCACAAATCCTACAGAAGACGTAGAGCTTCCCTCCCAGATATTCAGATGTAATGATTTAAAAGAGTTAGTACTAAGAATTTATCCACAGCTAGATGTTGAGGGCATGGTGACTCCGGCGTACCTGACTGAACGAATAATTCTTTCCGCACGGAATGATGATGTTAATTTAATAAATACTATTGCTTTACAAATATATTCTGGAGAACAGATTACGTATTTAGCTGCAGACAAACTGGCTGAAACTGAAGAAACTGATCCTGCAATTATAAATCATTATCCTGCCGAGTACATAAACTCTTTAGATCCTCCTGGGCTACCACCGTTTAAACTTGACCTTAAGGTTGGTTGTCCAATTATTTTGATTCGTAATATTGCACCTAAAGATGGCCTCTGCAATGGCACTCGCTTGATGGTTGTCAAATGTGCTTCCCGTGTGATTGAAGCTCAAATTTTGAATGGTGATAAAGCTGGCAGTTTTGTATTTATTCCAAGAATATCTTTATCACCATCAGCTTCAGAGTTGCCTTTTTTCATATGACAAGACGGCAGTTTCCATTTCGTGTAACATATGCAATGACAATTAATAAATCTCAAGGGCAATCTGTAAAGTATGTAGGAGTTGACTTGCGTAACCCAGTTTTTAGCCATGGACATCTTTATGTGGCACTTTCAAGGTGCACATCTTTCGATCGTGTTAGTGTTCTCTTGCAGTCTAATTCAAATGACACATTAAACATCGTCTATCTAGAAATTTTGCTATGAATCTCATTGATGACTATTTTATGTAAGTAAACATAGTTTTATTTATTTTATTCCTATAATTGTTGACATTTTGCAGTTTGTTATACTTGATACATGTTTCAACTTAATGATTTGTATTATTTTTAATGAAGGGCTACAAGATGTGGACAAGCCTGACTATTTATAGCAATGTAAGAAATTTTTAACAGCTGTGAATTTTAAGTGAAATTTTAACTTTAGTTTGCTAAAATGTTGGTTTACTTTTTATGCAGAAGAATGCTAAAAATGATGCTTATCTACGTGAAATTGTAAGTTGCTAAACGTACTTTATACTATACTATATTTGATCTCATTTGTTTTTTATTGTTTTTTTAATTATAGGTTAACTTACTTCGAAACATTAATAGATCTGTCAAGTTTCGTCCTTATACGAGACTTTGGGGTGACAAGGTATGCATGCCATTAGAGGTGATCATTTTCTTAATAAGAGTGCTTATATTAGTAACTATTTTATAATTATTATTTTCAGATAGTTGAAAACAGAATGGTACATGCAAATGTGACGGGGCTTGATCGCCATCATTGGATGATTTTTCTCACTGAGCGTGATTGGTACTCAAATCTCGAACATTGACGCTCCCACTTAATATGGTAAATAAGTTTTTTACTTTATATTTTCAATATTATCAAATAAAAATGGTGAGTCACATTAACAATTTTGTGTTTTTCAAGTATTTAGGTTGTTGCTCATCCAAATGGCACTTCTTTATGGATTCCGATTGAGACTCAATCTCTTTATTATGTGATGAATAAGATGTTTTCTGCGGAAGCATTACCATGGCCAAAATAGTGAGTTGTATAAACCTTTGTAGCTTTACTTTATGTTACAACAAAATATCTACCAAAAAGGGGTACTGATGTGTTTTCTATCAACTTAGGAAATTGGGCTTGGAAAGGAGAATCAGCACTTTTGGAAGCGGATAGGGAAATTGAGAATGATCACAACTCATGTCGTGCCTTAATTCCCCCAACTCTTGGGGTTTTTTTATACATTTTCTTTGCTTTCGGTTAAGATAAAACTTTTAGTCATGGTAATGTATGCTACATGGGTTAAAATGACTATAGATTCCAGTTGTTTGATCATATTTTGAGTTTAATGATACATTAGGGGGGCTAAGACTTTGATGGCCCTTTAATATAGCAAGTCAAATGTGTGTTACTGCAGTGACTCAATCTGATTCTGGATACACAATCATATATTGAAAACATCTATCGAAAATATTTTACTACATTCCAGATGTTTGTTCATGAATGTTATGTTTCCAAATGGTGTGTTCTACAATGTTCTTTGATATCTGCATACAAGAAAATAGACACGATATATATGTAAGGGAAGAAGAAGCGGCTGATCTCTAAGCTTATTGCAGGCAACAAATGTTATCATGGCATGATTCTCGAGGTATGTTCAAGGTGATTGCTTAGTAAATTTTGGGTTTTTAACATCTTTTGTGCATTTCTAGATGGATTTTATGCTATTTTCTGGGTTTGTTGTGTTGAATCTGAGATGGATCTTGATGTGCGATCTGGTGCGCTGCTGTTTTCTTTGCCTATTTAAGGTGCTTACTTTCTAAATTCTGATAAACTGCCACTCCTATGCATAGCTTTAGATCACTTCAGATCCTTAGAAGTGCCAGCTGCAGATTGTGTTTGCCAAGGATGAGAATGGACTGGAACTGTGAAATTTACACCAGTTTCTTCAATGTGCCCAGTATCTGTATTTCAGGACCATTGAGGTATGCAACAATTAAATTAGAATATTTTACAATTTCTGGACTTCATTATCATAATACTTTTTTCAGCCTAGATATGCAACTTATAGTTGGGTTGATTTGTGACATGAGATGAGATAACAATCGCTCCCAAAGTAATTTGAGCTCAAACATGCACCACAATAATACATTAGATGATATCATATGGCAATTCGTACATGGATACAGTGCATGCTAACTTTGGTTGGTTCACTCTTCATCTCAACAAAGTCATATTCCAGTAAATATTTTCTTACACTGAGATTTGGCATACAGGTGGGCTCAAGGTCAAGGTATGTGGATGGATTCAATATACAGGCCTCTTTGGTGTAGCCATTGGGTACCCCATTGCTGCTTCCATTAGCATGCTGTAAGTGAATCAAAATAGAGAACATTTGGGTTGAAAATTAAGTACATAAATTAATCAACTGATTGTGTTGGCAGTGCAATACAGAGATCAAGCTGCTTCCTCAAAAACGGAGACGAAAGCCCCTGCCGCATGTCGAGCAACCCCTAAATGATAATGTTCGGGGTTGTCGAGATCTTATTCTGTTCAATAGCTCATAATGCTGTCGAGATCAAACTGCTTCCACAAGTTTAGGTTCTACATTTCCAGGCTACCAAGCATTGCTCTTTCTATAGGTTTGGGTATCATGTAATGTGCACATGCTCACCCTGTAGAATAGTTCATTAATGTGTTCATTTCCAATGCGGTTAACAGAATGGGAAACATCGAATATTTTTTCGACCATGGCAAAAGACTATCCTGCCGCTGACTTTCTTCATCCAATACAACATACATGATGATTCAAATAAGAGTGCATGCAATGCATTCTGCTTGGACTGTACACGGAATAAACATTTGTAATTTTGCTGCATATTGTGATTCTTATAATACAAGCTATTGTTGCATTGTTACATAATTTTTACCAAATTTTTATGTGGCAGTCATGGTAAAAGATGCTTAAGTTGATAAAGGATATAATTTTAGTAATGATATGGGCTTCTTCCTTTGTCAGGTCCGCATCCGAAATGCTCTGTCAACAAGGAACTGAGGATGTTGAAACTTTTTGGGTAAGCAGTATATGTGGTCTTTTTCATTGTTTGATGGTATTTCAACAGCCATTTAAAATTAATTATTTTGATGCAGAGGTCGCAACATTTATAAAGCTAAAGAAATTGAGAGAGAGAGAAATATAAAGATGGGGATTTCAGGTGCACCGGTGGATAGAACACGACATTCCTGAAGCCGCTCCAGGTGTCATCGGCAGTAAGGTCATTTGGAATTTGTCCAAGTCATTTGGAATTTGTTATTCTAATATTATCTTACACTGAGGCGAGGAAGACTGATGATTTGGGCATTTCTAGGGGAGTTGGGGCAGAGGTTATGTGCATTTTGCAGTTTTACGTGATGTATCTGGATTCTGGAGTCGAAGCAGAAGGGCTGTTCGGGTTATTTGGTCCATTCGATGCTCTCTTCATGAATGTGTAGAGAAATGGCAATCTCAAGGCCATATCTGGGTTAGAATGAGCACCAATGTTGTTGTGCATAACCAAAGGTTCCTGTTCTGAGCCTAACTTCTTGCATTCTTTTTTAGTAGTGTCCCTATTAGTGGTTAGAGTGACATTTAAAAAGTAAGAATATGATGATATGTCCCTCCAAAGGTAAGAAAATTCAGTAATTTAATGAAAGTATTCCAACTAAAATAAAAACTGATATAATATCGTAAGTTGAAAATATGGTATCATTGTATAGGGCACTTGGATATGGCTTGCGCTTGGAGTTCTGGCTAAAGACTCGGCGCAATTCCCTGACCCAGATATATTCCGGCCAGAGAGGTTCAACGCCAACTGCAACAAAGCGAACCGGACTCGGACCATGACCATGCATCAAATACAAGTTTGCAATGCAAAAAGGTCAAGCTAGCATTGATTCGTCTCTATGGAGATTACATCTTCAGACACTCCTGAAATGAAATCACCTCTAAAATTTTTGCATGTTCTGGTTCTGGGATTCGAGAAAGGTATCAAGTCAGAGCAGATAAGAGGCAGATATAAGTTCTGAAAATGTTGCATAATTTCTTATGAGCATGTCTGATAATTAACTTTGGGAAATTTGTATGTAAAACACCATTTATGTTTCATATGTGCACATCTGTTATATGTAAGCTAACTCTTATTTTGGCGTTAAACAAAGAACTTGGCTCATCTTTGGTTCTTCAGAAATCTATCTTGAGTTTTGAAAGTGAGCAATATTCTTAACTAGGGTTTCCATGGACATCTTTAGAGCCTAACAAAGTTATTGTATTATCAAAGCATCAGTATTTGCTATCCTTAGTGAGGTCCTGATGTGTTCTATGATTCTATCCTAATACAAAATAGTGCGTCATTTCCAATCTTCAATTAGTCCACAGTTTGTGAAGCTATTGAATGATAATTTTGACGCGGTTGTGTGTTGGTATATTGATGTATCATTTTTATTTTTTTTGTTAATAATTTTTTCCTGTATTCTACATGTGACACAAATGATTGGCAACTATTGAGAACATGGTAATTCCTGAGAGCCTGATATTTCGGCCTGAGTTCCCTCCTCAAGGTAAAGAAATTACTATTAATGTCAGATTTATATGAGAAACTAATGGATACTGTGTTTCTAATCAATCTTCCACACTTTAAAACCATTTTCTGAATGGAATTTTTACTAACTATTGCTAACTAAAATAAGTAATTTTTCAGTAACATGTGCAGTTCCAAGTTAAATTGTTGAGTATTGGATTGAAAACTATTTATTAATAATTCTCAAACCAATAGATGACAAATTTTTGAATCACATGGTTGAAAATTGTTTCGTTAAGCATGTGTTTTGGTTTATGGGTTCTCATGGGGTTTTTAAATAATTGCTCATGTTCATCTAACATGGTGCTTATTGGGTCTGAAGTTGCCTTCAACACTGTGCTCAGTAGGGCTCAAGGTCAAGAATTTTTTTAAACTTTAAGTTGTTATGAGAACTAACTTCATTAGGAGAATTAGTATTTTGATGGGGGCCTCATAATTATTATTGTTCGTCTAAAATTGGGGGTCCAAGATTTTGAGGGGAAATACCTTAAATGAACCGTGCCCTATAGGCACGGTTATGACTAGTATATATGTATATATATATATATATATATAACTAGATTTTTCTTTAAATGAGAAAAATATGAATTTCTGTTAACTTACAAAAACTTAATGTGAGAAAACTTATTAAATTTCTATATAAAAATAAATATTTTATTTTTATATTCTACGTATTTAATGTCAAAGCAACAACCCAGAAAATAAAGAAAAAGCTATACTACACACTACAAGGTCTCAGAAAAGAAATAGAAAACTAGGCTTATGCCCTTACAACTTATTACATAAATTAATAAAAATTATTGTTGAGCTCCGAACGCCGGGAAAGCGGTCCATTCAGCAGGCCGAGGCCCTGCACTCAAAATGCTATTGGCCAGTAATACGTTCTAAAATAATTATTTAAATTAAAAATATAAGAAATACGGTAAGTCTCAGACTTGGTCCAAAATATCATGCTGCATTCTAGCTTATGCCTCAACGTCTGGAAATTTCGGTTTCGTTTGCATTTTGCTATAGTCTACAAACCGATATGGTCATTGCCCGAAAATGATAAAAACCATATTTAAATCAACTCTTCAAGTCGTAAATTCTTTTTGCAAAAGCCGATATTTGGAAATAATTTTTATTCAAAACTTTAATATTTTTCGAAAATTTGGGCAGCACCTTCTCTATAATTGGGACAACCCAATCCTGGAAAAATGCCAACCAATACCAATACATATCCCAAACCAGGGATTAAAACCATAAAATATAACCAAAGCTTCAGAACGTATCCTTTAGCAAAATTCGGAAAACCACAGAACCAAACAGAACCATATACTTGATAATCCAAATTTAACTCAGAAATTCCGAGAACCACAGAAACTACAAAATTCATTCCGAAAGAAAGTTCGAAAAATTCTAAACCTCGAATCGATCCGATTCCCGTAGCGGGATCGGGGACCATGTCATCATCGACACCAATAGAAAGGACACAGGGACACGAAAGATACTTGGAGTGCTCGGCTAGAGCTCTCAGATGAGTATAGAAAGAAGAAAAGACAAATCCTGCGGTCTCGAAAAATCCAGAATAGTGCTGGAATCCACAATGAACACTGGACAGCGTCTTGACGAGGTCGGGTCGGGAACAGCGAGTCGCCGAGGGGGTCGCGGATCGGGAATGACGGTAGAAAAGCCGCACGGAACAGGAAACGGCAGCGGGGAGGACCCGGACAGGGGTTCGGTACCGGAGGGGGCGCGTGAAGGGGTCACGGACGGCTGTCGGCCTGGGCCGCGGGGAGGGCTCCGACGCCGGAGCTCAGCTAGGACTGGGATTTGGGGAAAGAGGGTTTGGGTGAGAAGGAAGGGAATGAAGTGTGGGGAGAGGAAGGAGGAGATGGGGTTTAAGTAGGAATGGGATTGGGGGTTACGGAAAGATGAAAGGAGGAGTCGGGGGGTGGCGGTTTCTGAAGGGCATGGCCATTGGCCGTTTGGGAACGAAAAGGAAAAAAAAACTTTTCCTTTGCCTGGTTAAAGAAAAGAGAGAGAAAGTTAAAGAGGGTTTAATAAAAGATTTGTTTTGCTTTTAATTAAGGAGAATGAGAGTTGAGTTAGAAAAAGAATTCTTTTCTTTTAAATAACCAATAGAATTTTATAAACATATATATATATATATATATATATATATATATATATATATATATATATATATATATATATATATATATATATATATAAAGGACTTTAAAGATTGGTTTCTGAAAATTGAACTTGGGTTAGAGACGGGTTCGGGACGGGTCTGGTCCAACACTAAAATTCCCAAAATATTAATTTTTCTAAAATATAATTTTCCTAAATTAACAATTAATAATAATTATAATAATAATTTAGTAAATAAATTATTTAAATAAAAAAATAAAATTTATGGGTTTCACAGTTTGGAAAGGCCAAGAAATTGGGAAGGAAAATGAATTCCTAGGTTGGGGGGGGGGGGGAACCACTTTTCCCCTAATTTTTCTTTCCCTTGGGAATCGGTTTCCTTTTCTAAACGTTTTCTTTGGCATTCAAACATAGGAAATGAATTATTTTCGTGTCTTAAATCCTAATGTCATGATTTCGTGAACCAAACATGGCCTAAGAATAAGTACCTGTGTCGATCCGATAGGTTATGGGTATGGGTATGAAATCCGTTCGATCATCTATGATGACAATCAGATCCTTTATGGTAACAATCGAGAGACTGGTACTGAAGTAGATAGTTTATTTTAATGTGGTAGTGAAGTAGATATGTTTATTTTAATGTGGTAGTGAAGTACATAGTTTATTTTAATATGATAGACTGGTAGTAAATTAGTAGGAAAGCTGAAAGGGGCGGTCTCTCAACTAGTCCAGTAAAGTTTACTACGAGTTTATAATTACATGTTGGCTTTTTATGACACCTTAGTCATATTCTTGTACCCGTATCCAAAATTTGGATCCTTTTTGTAACGCCCCAGTCCCAAAATACGTAGGACTAGGAATGTAGACATGCCAGCTGTATTCATACGAAGTATACTCCAATATATGGAAGCCTCGTATAAATACATAAGCTGTAAAATGCAGTAGAACCATAACTAATCTCATCCACAAAAATAAAGGTTTCATATAATCCACTATGAATTTGTCTTGATACAATATGTTGGGCGGAGACAAATCCACTACCAACAAAATAAGGAAAAGTACATGATAGAATGAATGATTTTGGCGAGCAGAGCGAAGAAGATCCAAGTGCAATCATCCTCGAGAAATAGCAATGAACACGGCTAGAGCTAAAGCACCTGCGAAAGACAATAACACACACCTGGCAAGACAACCAGGTCCTCAGAGGGACGTAACAAGACACATAATAGCATGCCATATAAACTGAATAAATATTGCTCAATAAATAAGTAAATCGAATTATAACATGTTCCAATACGCACCTACTGAATGAGCGTACCA
Source organism: Iris pallida (assembly GCA_029216955.1). Classification (NCBI taxonomy): domain Eukaryota; kingdom Viridiplantae; phylum Streptophyta; class Magnoliopsida; order Asparagales; family Iridaceae; genus Iris; species Iris pallida. The sequence continues at coordinate 52,349 of JANAVB010017785.1, forward strand.
TCCCCCCAACCAAACAAGGACAGGAGATGGTAAACTAATTCACGGTGGCGTATCTTTCCATGCTAAGAATCCGATATGGTATCCGGACCCCAACAAGGTTCAATACCTTCTCATCGAAGTAGTAAGTCACACCTACAACCAAACAAGGACAAGATGTGACGAACTAATCCGCGACAAGTTATTGTTCCAAGCCACGGTCAGATACAAGTACCCAAACCAAAATTACTCGTACCTAACGGATAGGGTAGCCTACCATTCTATGTAATATGTAGTTAAGAACAATCCTTCCTACGCATGGGCCCTGGCTGAATAGGATCGACGTAGTTCCCCTTGGGCACCAGAGGCCCCATCAGGAAGAGCATGGGTCATCAACCCCGTATCTCCAGCGGAGAGTCCGGGTCACAAGGGAAGTGCATCGAAGCCCATACGCTAAGGAATTGTCCTCCCCACCCAATGCCTACTGTGTTGTATCCACAACACAAACCACTATAACCGCTAAGTCAAACTAGCATGCAACCTCTATTAGCGGTTATTCCTATCGCACGGCTTGTACGTACTGGTGGCCAGCCAATCACGTACTTCCGTTCTACATGCGACACACAACTTCGTGTTTACAACGTGTCAAGGCCAATGAATGCGACACACCAGGTGGTCCCTTAAATCTTGGTTTAATTTGTAAGAAAAATAATACACAGCAGAAAATATAAATAAACAGTTATACCATGTATCACAGTTTATTTTACATAAATAAAATAAGTAATACATGAAATATGAGCTAGAATAAATAAACAACTAATGGCAAGGTGTCTTGCCTGAGGGTGGTACGAGAAGCAGCAAAATCCAACAATCAGAATCGTCAACACGAAAGTCAAAATCCACAAGAAGCTCCGGATGCTGAAACAAACATCACGAACGAGTTTGGAATAAAGGATATGCCTAGGAAACGTCTGTCCAAAAGTTAAATTCTTGAACAGGGGCAAAATCTTCTACGGTCTCTAAAGTCGTCAAACTACATGTCTACGGATTTGTTTTGATTAGACGAACTCAAGGGTATGTCCAATTTTGGATTCCGGTGGACTGTGCACAAAATCGCCCGTTAAGTGGAATTGTGGGCCCGCCAAAATAGCGTCCCGATCAACGGTCTCAGAATCGGACCAAACTTGGCTCACAGTACCAGAAAAATATTTCGAGTCCATTGGCGTAAGTTTCATTGCGATATGATGAGTGTGCACAAAGTTGTGAATTAATTTACAAAGAGTCGATACGGGGTATCTTGACGGATACACATTGATTTCGTCGCGCATATGCAATAAAATCGAGTTCCGTCAGTTCCCACACGTCGACAACATCCATACGCGCCTTTCGATGCGTATAGTGCGCGACCACGTCGCCCGGTTTGTCGGAATGGACGCCGTATCGGGGTGTTTCTCTACTTTTTGAAAACAGAATTTACAGTTTTTCGGAAAATTTAACAATGTGTAACTTTCTATATACTAGATGAAAAGTGAATCCAAAAGGTGCGTTACAATTTCGGTTAGGTTGTCTTTGTCAGTCTTCAATTAGTTTTTACGAAAGCTTAATGGACAGCAAGAAAAGTGGCCGACAAGTTGGTGTTTCAAACAGTTTTTATATTCAGAAAAGTGGATTTTTCTCCAACTTCGTCTCGATTTTTCGAGCAAGATGGATGGCCATGTCAAAATCCACCTGAGGGATCTCGAGAGGGTCAAGTCTACTTTCCAGAACATTTTACGGATCGAAATCGGAGTTACGAGCAGAAAGTTACGTCATCGGGAAGTAGTGGTACCTTGAGTGGGAAAACGCTCCGTGGATGACGAAAGGCTGACTTCCGATGCTCCATTGTCGTGCACACACTCCGTTGCTGGTGAAACGAACTCGTAGGCGAAGAGGGTATGATCAGCCTCAACTTTCATTTGGAAGATTAGGGTTTCGAGGCTTGTAGAAAGAGTTATATATATAAGTTGGTAAAAACCTAATACAATAATATTACTA
>JANAVB010017786.1:27500-35000 GCA_029216955.1 Iris pallida
GCAGAAACTGCTGCAACGCATGCGTTTCTGTGTCCCGTGCGGCCGATAGGGCATGTCAAGCCCACGCCGTGCACAGGAATTGTTCGTGTGCGCAGAAACTGCTGCAACGCTTGCATTCCTCTGTCCCGTGCGGCCGATAGGGGCTGTCAGGCCCACGTCGTGCACAGAAATTGTTCGTGCGCGCAGAAACTGCTGCAATGCTTGCGTTTCTGTGTCCCGTGCGGCCGATAGGGCCTGTCAGGCCCACGCCGTGCACAGGAATTCTTCGCATGCGCAGAAACTGCTGCACCGCTTGCATTTCTGTGTCCCGTGGTGCCGATAGGGCCTGTCAGGCCCACGCCGTGCACAGGAATTCTTCGTGTGCGCAGAAACTGCTGCAACGCTTGCATTTCTGTGTCCCGTGGTGCCGATAGGGCCTGTCACGCCCACGCCGTGCGCAGAAATTCTTCGTGCGCGCAGAAACTGCTGCAACGCGCAGAAACTGCTGCAACGCATGCGTTTCTGTGTCCCGTGCGGCCGATAGTGCCTGTCACGCCCACGCCGTGCACAGAAACTGTTTGCATGCGCAGAAACTGCAGCAACTCGTGGGTTCCTCCGTCCCGTGCGGCCGATAGGGCCTGTCACGCCCACGCCGTGCGCAGAAACTGTTTGCGTGCGCAGAAACTGCAGCAACTCGTGGGTTCCTCCGTCCCGTGCGGCCGATCGGGCCTGTCAGGCCCACGCCGTGCACGGAAACTGTTTGCGTGCGCAGAAACTGCAGCAACTCGTGGGTTCCTCCGTCCCGTGCGGCCGATAGGGCCTGTCAGGCCCACGCCGTGCACGAAAATTGTTTGCGTGCGCAGAAACTGCAGCAACTCGTGGGTTCCTCCGTCCCGTGCGGCCGATAGGGCCTGTCAGGCCCACGCCGTGCACAGAAACTGTTTGCGTGCGCAGAAATTGCTGCGGCAGCTATAGGTTCCTCTGTTTGTCCCGTGCGGCCGATAGGGCCCGTCAGGCCCACGCCGTGCGCAGAAATGTTGTGTCTCCTGCTGCACGTACTAGATTAGTACGTAGTACGTAAAGCCTTGGCGTCGGTTTCTCGTTGTCCCCGGACACACGCTAGTAGTATTAGTAGGGTCCTCCGTCCGGGGAGATGTAAATGCATTCTCTTGTCCGTCACGTGCGTACTCACGTGTCTGTCTTTTCTATGCGTGCGTATTCTCTCCCGATCTTGTTCGTGGGTTCTCGCACCCCGGCCGCCGTTTTAGTTAGTGTTTTATGGGAAAGAAAGAAAGAGAGAAGGACCCTTCCTTCCTTCTCGGATCCGACGGGAGGGTGGCAGTAGGTAGGAGGAGCTACTGAGCCGGGCGGTCGCACCGATAGGGCCCTTCGTCGACGCAAGTTAATTATGCGTATTCCGCCGTGGCGCTTGGTGCCGCAAGGACGCTTTAATAGATGGGCAATTTGTACGAGCCACGTGCGCCAGAGTAGAGTAGTGAGTGCGGTGCAGCATATACTGTACTTGGTAGTATTTCCCGTCGTGAGCGTGAGGGGGCCAAGTATGGGCGACCAACCTTTCGGGCCCCGTTATTGTAGTGCCCCGTCCCGCAAAGTCAATCGGAGGAATCGAAACGCCGACGGCGTTCGGCCTTAGCCTTGCAACGGCTTGTTCGGAGACATCGCTCAGGTGGGGTAGTTTCGGTGAACTCTCCTCATCTTTGCCTTCACATAATAAATCGTGTTTTCAACTTGCACAAGTTAGGCTTGATAAATAAAAGCTACGCATCCACGTAGCTAAGGGAATAATCCCGACGGTTTGAATCGAGTTAGAACATGGAAAACGTCCCACTGTCGGCTTAGAGTTGGTGCACGTCGTGCTTTGAAAATGACACTCGGTCCTTCGTCCCGTGGCTTGGGAGAAGGAAAGTTGGTCTTCGGTGCAAAAGTTGAGAGTTAGCCTAAGTCATAGGCGTCGCCCGCACAAATGCTTGTTAAAGCATGCACGGTCCTGTCCCGCAAGGCTTGGCGTAGCCTTTGCTCGTCCCTTGGGTTAAGTTGTAGGCTTGAGCGAGTTAGGCAAAGTTATGCCGGTCGACCTAAGTTATTCTACGTGCTGTCCCGCTCATTCTGCGGTTGTCAAGATAAATAGTCCCACGACCCCAAGGCCCGTCATATGAAGTATGACTTGGGCGATAGCGTTGTGTCGAACACGAGTCGGTTTAGAGGCACGAGCCACGGTTGGTTCAGTGGAAACTTATCCACGGTCGGTCGATCCATAAAGAAACACGATATGTTCAAGTAAAGCGGGTAGGCTATGCGATAGCCGATCCCCGAGTCCAAAAAGAATGTTAAGTCTAAGCGATGGTTAGTCGCCGAGAAGAAATTATATGTCGGGACTGTGGTTCAGTCGCCGAGGCAACCCTGGTTTGGGCTCTGCGAATGAAGCATGAAAAGTGGAAAGAGTAAAAGCAAAGGAACTGTGATAATAATGAGACCATGCATTACGTTAAGTCTAGAAGTTAGCGTAGGCGCGTGGTCATGGACAACTTGTCGACAAGGGATGGTTTCTTCGAGCGGACACCCTGGGCCATGGGACCGTTTCGGCCTAGGAAGAAACAAGTTATAGCTGAGCTGGGTAATAGGCAATTGGTATGTCGGGGACTTGCATCGGGGATCGCCACCTGCGGTGCAAGGGTCCCGAATGCCAGGCTATGTCCAAGATGGCTAGTTAATGCCAGTGACCTTTCATATAGATGTGTCGGCACGGGCGGCAATCCGCGTGCGTGCCTTTGGATTGAGTTGAGTTAAAAGTGTATGAAATTAGTGAACACAATGTCTGGGCCTAAGATTTGGCTACAGCGTGTAGCAGCGTGCTTCGGCACTAGATGTGGCGGCGAGTGTTAAGTTGATGGCATAGAGTTGCATGAGTTAGGCTTGAGCTATTGCGAGTTAAGTCAAAAAGGGCCGTAGGGCAAGTTGTGCGAAGTTACGTTGAGTCGTTGGGCTCGGCCTCGAAATATGAGGCACGGCCGCGTTGTCACAACACAAGTGTAGGTGAGACTAAGCGAGGAGGCGCTGCCTCAGAGATATTGAAGCACGAATCGAGTATGGCACGACCGAGTCGTTACGTCCCAGAGTTTGGCACAAAAGATGAGTATAAGTCAGTGCGTCAACAATACAAGCACGAGAAAGGTCTAGAGACAAGGAAATGGAGTCCTTCGTGTAGTTGCGTCTCTGATTTTGGCCGTAAGGCGAACACGACTTGATAGGTTAACGTTGGGGGCACGAGGAGTGGTCTAGTGACAAGTATGAGTTAACGTTGACATTGCAAGCACGAGATGGTTCCGATACACAAGTTGCGCTAAGGCGCCGGTCCTAAAACTGATCTTAAGGCAAGACTAGAAAGACAATCGAAAGGGATTTAAGTTGCACAAAGTAAATGAAACGTGTAGGTTTTGTATGGGTGGGCGAGAAGCTCACTCCACCAGTACAGTGGTACTGACACCCACACAGTGTTTCATGTGCAGGCACAGGTAGAAGCTCGTGGCGCGGAGCTCGCTTGGATGCGTCGAGGCACGGAGTTCCTTGGCGAGTCGAAGCGTGCGGTCGCGTGATCTGAAGACTTATACAGGACGTAATGTATGGACATCGCCTTCCGAAGCTTCCGCTGGAATCAAGTATTATATCGGGAGAGGAGAGAGAGCAGAGTGACTTGTAAAATGAGAGAAAAGTGAGACTTGAGAGACTTGTAATTGGCCTTGCGCCCACAATGTAATCCTTGAATTCAATATCAATAAAAGAGCTTTCTTTGAAATACTTGTGTTCATGTGTTCTTTAAATTCCGCTGCAATATATTCAATGTCTCTGCACGGGACTTCTGTGCGACGACCCCGTCGTAGCCGCTGCAATCGGCCGTTATGGAACCCGCCTTGCACGAGCACAATCTAGGCTCGTGCGGCATCACGCCTTAGCGAGGACGATCGCTCCTACGGGAGCGGGGCGTGACATAGTGGTATCAGAGCACGGCTTTACGTCCTCGGACCGTCGATTGAATTCTTTAACTTCGATGATTCCGCAAAACTCTGTTGCTTCCGCAAGTTATTATCGTTGGTGCGCTCTCTCTCAAATGTCCCTCGGCATGTCCATACAATAAGTCTAAATATTTTCGGAAGCTCGTACAAGTACTCGGTTGAACGGGATCGATAGGGCCTTTGTGCTGAACGTTGCAAACTTGACTCGATAGAAAATGTGTGCTAATGTTAGCAAGTCGCACGTGTGCCTAATTAGTCCAACGTCGACCCTAGCAATTAAACGTGCAAACTCGGGATATAGTCCGCATAGGATGGCTATGCACACGGCCTTTTGGCTAAGTTGTGTTTCGCGTCGCGCACCTTGACCCTTGGTGCAAACGAGTTGCGAGCGATATCAAGTACCGCTCGGTCGGGAACGGAGATATACTTAGAGTGTCTATCAATAGGAAAGCTATCGGACTAACGCTTAGGCGCACACGGAAGATTGATTTGGATTTCGAGGAAATAGTACGAACGACTTAGTGCGTCGATCGACGCGAGCGACTACTCTAGCGATTCGTCGAACGAATCTGAAGGATGTCTTAGCGAATGACGCGAATGTGATTGAGGACTAGATCTTATGGCTTGAATCCGAGTGGTGTATGTGATAGGTTCGGAGAAGAATAAGATTGAGTGTCGACGACTAGTCGAGTGGCTCGAATCCGAGTGGTGTATGGTTCGTCTTGGAAATTGTTCGAGTAAATATTGAGGATTACGAGTATGTCGGCGAGGCGATGCGATCGCGCAAAGCCTTAGAACGCGTCACGCTTAGTTGGTCGTGACCTCGAATGTCCCGAACGAGCATCTCGTTCGGACAACTTGTGAATGAGCAATGCGAGTTAGAAAACGATTCGGAACGATGAATGAAAATGAATGGTCTTGATCGAGGAAATTTAGAGGATCGTACGTGCGATATCGGATTGATACAACTGAAATGCGACTTGAGTTTTGAATAATGATCTTGAAACGAGCTTGAGGAAAAGCGACTGAACTTGATTTTGAGTATCGAGAAAATTGAGGATTTTCCAACTCGGACAATGGCATCAGTCGCACGACTCGAAATTGGTTGCAAAAGAAGATCGTCAGGTTATGCATATCGTCGATGGTATTGAGGCGTATCAAAGATCGATATGCGATAACTCGGGGGCACTCTGACTCGGCGAATGACGGTCGTGCAAATGTCATTGTTCCGTTGGACGCTATACTTGAAATTGTTAAAAATGTGTGTCGAGGAAAAGATAAATGTGGCTCGAGGATTTTCCTAAGTTGAACGAACGACAATCGAACTTGGCTTGGATGAAAAATGGAATGTTTGGATTTGCTTCGTCGATAACCACAACGTTGACGTACTTGTCTTATGCGAGCGCTACTCCAGCCTCGCACATGCGTCACGCCGATTAGGGCGATCACTCTGTGTGAGCGCTGGTATGGTGATTCATACAGCGGGAATGGTCGAACTTGCACGGTGCGACAATTTGTACTTCGACTTGTGGTTTGACGCGAAGATAGACTCGAGATTGAATTGGTGTGCTTGTCGATTAAACTTGAGGATTGAATAGGCCCAATCCGCGTATCGAGAATGAATGAGTCTAAACTCAAACAAGAGTTACGCCCCGATGAGAATGATTATTCTGCGGGAGCGTTGCGTGGTGATTCACGAACCGCCGCGGATTATCAAACTCGCGTGAGATTGGGGTGCAACGTATTGTCGAGCGAGACGATCTCGTGATCGAATACATGAATTGGTTAGAATTGGTGATTGAACGAATTTGAATTCTGTGCAACGAACGCATTGATGCGAATTAGGTGATCGTGCCGATGTTTAGAAACCTGAGTGACGCGAGCTTGGGTAGAAGACCCCATATGATCGACTCTGGTTTGACCCTAGGATAGGGGTAAGTGTTGGCATTATTGTTGGGGAACTATGATTCCAATCCTGACATTGACTTAGCCTCGAAAAGAAATGGCCTAGCGGTTAGGCGAGACGCCATGTTTCATGAGTTATCAGTCGAAGGATTGATCTTGAGGATTGGTTTGGATGGATAGCGTGAATCATGAATATAGGAAACCCTGCTCACGAGATTCGGCTGACATGCATATATTTCAGGGACGCCTGGGTATGTGCACGATACGACTCGAGTGAGAATGACAAATTTTCTATCATACGGCTTGGCTGAATGCATGTATTTTGGGGACGCTTGGAATGCGTGCACGATCCAGCCAAGTGATGCGACGAGTTCAAGCAAGGCTTGAAAGATGGGAGTGTGTCGAGATCTTGAAATCCTGTTAAAGGAAAGTTGATAATAGTCGTGCGAGCGTGGCTCGCAATCGAAGAAACGCGTAGGCGAATGTGTACGATTAAGTCTTGGCCATAGAAATGGTAGGATGACTTACCTTCAGGAAAGTCTCGAGGACGAGACTTGTTCTGAGTGGTGTATGGTGTAGTGCCCCGTCCCGCAAAGTCAATCGGAGGAATCGAAACGCCGACGGCGTTCGGCCTTAGCCTTGCAACGGCTTGTTCGGAGACATCGCTCAGGTGGGGTAGTTTCGGTGAACTCTCCTCATCTTTGCCTTCACATAATAAATCGTGTTTTCAACTTGCACAAGTTAGGCTTGATAAATAAAAGCTACGCATCCACGTAGCTAAGGGAATAATCCCGACGGTTTGAATCGAGTTAGAACATGGAAAACGTCCCACTGTCGGCTTAGAGTTGGTGCACGTCGTGCTTTGAAAATGACACTCGGTCCTTCGTCCCGTGGCTTGGGAGAAGGAAAGTTGGTCTTCGGTGCAAAAGTTGAGAGTTAGCCTAAGTCATAGGCGTCGCCCGCACAAATGCTTGTTAAAGCATGCACGGTCCTGTCCCGCAAGGCTTGGCGTAGCCTTTGCTCGTCCCTTGGGTTAAGTTGTAGGCTTGAGCGAGTTAGGCAAAGTTATGCCGGTCGACCTAAGTTATTCTACGTGCTGTCCCGCTCATTCTGCGGTTGTCAAGATAAATAGTCCCACGACCCCAAGGCCCGTCATATGAAGTATGACTTGGGCGATAGCGTTGTGTCGAACACGAGTCGGTTTAGAGGCACGAGCCACGGTTGGTTCAGTGGAAACTTATCCACGGTCGGTCGATCCATAAAGAAACACGATATGTTCAAGTAAAGCGGGTAGGCTATGCGATAGCCGATCCCCGAGTCCAAAAAGAATGTTAAGTCTAAGCGATGGTTAGTCGCCGAGAAGAAATTATATGTCGGGACTGTGGTTCAGTCGCCGAGGCAACCCTGGTTTGGGCTCTGCGAATGAAGCATGAAAAGTGGAAAGAGTAAAAGCAAAGGAACTGTGATAATAATGAGACCATGCATTACGTTAAGTCTAGAAGTTAGCGTAGGCGCGTGGTCATGGACAACTTGTCGACAAGGGATGGTTTCTTCGAGCGGACACCCTGGGCCATGGGACCGTTTC